>CAJNIZ010009113.1:77353-99171 GCA_905231905.1 Symbiodinium pilosum
GTAGTTAGGGTCATGCAGGATTTTTCGTATCCACCGTACCATCTCCTGGCCTCCGTTTGGCGGTCCCGGCCACCCAAGGGGCCGGCCGCGGGGAGGGGGAAAAAGATGCGCTTTCAGCGGCCGCGGCAGCGAGGCAGGGCTGAAGCTCTAGGGATGTAGAGATATTAGGGTTTAGGGTTTAGGGCTTAGGGATTAGGGTTTAGGGTCTAGGGATGTAGGGATATGGGGGATGTATAAGGTTACATGATGCTACATCGGGAGATATATCGAGATACAGGGAGATAAAGGGATGTATAGGGCTATCCTCTAGCCCTCCCGGCTTGGGGGGTTGCTTCTGGATAATCAGGATCGGGGGGGAGATCCTGGTATATGGGAGTCTATGTTGGGCTCCACTGTTTATGAGAACTGCCATATCCTGGTGGAAAAGATTCGAAGCGATTCGAAGCCGGAAGAATCAGTGACGTGACGGTGTGTTTGGAGTTGCAGCTAGGAAATTATTATAGTCCCCCTTAAGTAGACTCTTAAGTAGACAGAATATGGGGTATATGAGGATCTTGTTATAATATACCCAAAGCCATATACTATCTACTTAAGGGGGGCTGTACATTTTGCCCAGATGCTTCCCAAATCATGCTCCCTGTATTTTCGGTAGCAGTTCCCCGTTTTTGACGGTTCAGGGTTGGGCTCTGGGCCTAGGGTTTGAGGGCAAACTGGTGCTCATGGCTGTCTGAAGGCCAACATACGAAAAGATCATTGTCTTGCTTGGCAGTTAAACCCTAGACCCTAAACCCTAAAGCCTTAAACCCCAAGACCCTATTTCGGTGTGTGGCTGGCCATTGCTGGCAGGTGCTTCAAGTGGATCGACTACCCACCCTAGCACAAAGTGGCCCGCGCAGTTTTCTGGGCTCTGCTTGCGCTTTCGACTTCAGTGAGTGGAGTTTTGCAGAGCTTCGGCTCTAGCTTGAGCGGCTAGGTTTCACATTTCTAGAATATCGTAAAATATAGTACAATATGGTATACTGTGGTATAACATAGTGAATTAAAATGCGAGCCCTCCTGGTCATGTAGGACTGCTTCCTCTCAGAGCCATTCACGAATTAGGGTTTGATTGATCCAAAACGGGTGGCAATGAGTGTGCAGTACGTCCGCTCAGCTTGAGGCCCATGACATTTGCATATTTTGAACACCCTAAATCCTAAACCCTAAATCCCAAACCCAAAATTATAGCCTTGACCGTCTGGTTGACGGTGAGCTTCGTCTTTTTGAACAAGGTAGCGCGAGCTGTCAGGAAGCGTGAGCCAGCAACCGCCTAGGTAACGCAACATTGACACAGGGGCTTCAATATGAGATCAAGTTTGATTCAGCGTTTTAGGGTTTAGAGTTCAGTCATGCGTTTGGCCCCCGCATCCTGTCCATACTCTTTGTTTCCTTCAACAAACCTCAGCCCCCTGAACGGCTGGCAGCCAGCCAAGCACAACACGAGAAGCCACAAAATTGTTGGACCTCACAGCCGACACAACAAACCTCATTTCGATTCTGCATCCATTCGAAAGTACTATCGGTCGCATCGCAGCTTCATTGGAACAGACGGATGGCCACCGGGAGAGATCAATGTAGCGCTTAAACGTTTTGGGTCAATAATTTTTAGGGCTTAGGTTTAGGGTGTAGAGTCTCTGGTTTAGTTCGTAGGGTTTGGTTTGGTGATCTCAGCTCTTAAAAGCAGAAACAGCGCAGGCTTTGTTTTCAGAGCATGTTTTTGTTATTCGCGCAAAGGCCTGAATCATCTTCCTCACCAGCATGAGCCGTCTGCCGGTGGCCTCAGCAAAAAAGAGATTCAACGTACGTTTTGCCGTGGACTTTCCAGTTTGGGGTTCAGCTATATAGAATCCCTACATAACCCTATAGATCCCTTTAAAGGGACCTAGGGTTTCCATTTTCTTTTCCATTATCCCTATAGAACCCGCCAACAACAACCACGGATGCTTCTTTGCATAGAAAGGAAAGCCCCGCACTTCTCCAATCATCGAAACACATCTTCAAAGTACACATGTATTGAACAACCTTAGTGATTGAGTCGTCTAGGTTCCATGCTGATTACTAGGGTGTGACTGGTCTTAACATTATGGGTAAACGATGCCTCTTATGCTTTTGGAACGGTGAATGGGCTGCTCTGAGAGTTATGACCTTCTTCTTGGAAGAAGATTACCCACTACTCTTACTGAGGTCCCACACTTTGTCAACAATACTGAACCGGGGTTTTGACAAGGGCACACAAGTTTTGCGATTTGCGCATTGCGTCAAGAGGTTTGGTGGATTGGTACGCGCTTTCAGTGGGCCTTTGCCATGTGTGGGAGTAGCTACCGTCCCAAACCAACGTGGAACTCCGAAGAGGGCGCTATATGTGTATACATATACATATACATATACAAAGACCAACATCCTTTGACCAGAGACATGTTGTTTTTGCAGTCTGTGCTTGTTTGCAGCAAGGTATTTAGAAAAGGCGATAGCAGCGTTGATTATGGGTAAGACTGGCACATGAAATGCGCAGACAGAGTCCATCACATTCGTGCCGCTTTCACCCACATGCAGGCGCTGCAAGTAAAACGTGGATCTGAAGACCGCTTCACTATATGAACGCTCACCGTGGAGATCTTAATCCAAGTTTCCCTGGAAAACTCTTTAAAGCCTTATATACCTACATGCCCTCCCCCGCCTAAACCCTAAACCCTTAACCCTAAACCCCTATATGTACACACACCCTATTATACTATAGTAGTTTCCATTTTATTTTCCATTATCCCAATATAACCCCAATATACCCCCTTAGAATCCCCCCCCCTCCAGGGCCAGAAAGCAACCCACAGCCTCTGGGACCGCAAAGGATCACTTGATGATCTCCGCTCGCCTCCTGCCCCACGGGAAGTCTGGTATTCAGCCGGTGTCGAACGGCAGGCCGGAGTCGTAGGGTGTTGGGGTTAAATAGCTGCCAATATTCTGGTCCCTAAGTCCTTGCGTTGTTATAGTATAGGGTGTCTCAAGTGCAGAGGAGGTTTTGACAGATCGGTGTGCGTTTTCCGTTGACCCCCGAAGGCTCCGCGACAAGCTTTCAGAAGAAACTGTTCCATTTCGCTGGGCAAGATGTATGATCCTAAACCCTTAAACCCTGAACCCATATCAGTTCTGCATTTTTGTTTTGGTTCTGGCCTGCCCTGCAGATACTTGAAGGCTTATGGACTAGTTGTAAACAGGGTTTCAAGCGCCCTGTTTTTTCGTTATTGGCAGAGTTGCCCTATTTTTTTCGTTATTGACAGCATTGTGCTATTTACGCACCGTCAAGTGAGCCTAGAGCCTAAACCGGTGAGGGATTTTTGTGTCACAGTATTCCCCATCTACATTATCCTGAGTAGGGTCCCCTATAGCTCCCATCATGATTCGCAGACATCCCAAAGGTTCCCAAAACACCAATCTTGAGAACCCTCCAAATCCTAGACCCGAAGCCCAACGCATTGTAAATATCTCCCAGCCCTAAGCCTTATGCCCTTAACCTCGAAGACTTAATCCGAATCCCTACGCCCCATATCCTAAGCCTTAGACCCCAAAGCCCGTGTAGATCCCAGGCCCCGAAATCCACAAATCCTATGGAAAAACTTTAGGCCCAGTGCCATATGAGCTACGGTCAGTATTAGGCTTACCCGTGGACCATGAACAGTGGACAGAGGGGTTGCTTTAGTAGTTCAGTATAGTTTCTGATGTATTCCAAAATAGGAACCCATGTCCATCAGGTATATGAGAAGTATTAACCCCTGCCATCCCCTAGATAATCCGAATTCCCACTTCATTTCCATTTTCTCTTCCGTCTCATTTCCGTTTAGTGGTTTCCATGTTTCCTTTCCATTAACTATTTGAGAAATATTCATTGTTCCCCTGAACCCTAACCCTACCCCAAACCCAATACCCCCAAGCCCTGAAACCTAAACCCTACAACCCCTAGACCTTTAACCCTAAACCCTGAAACACTAAACCCTTGAACACAAGATAGCAATATATATATATACATATCTATATATATATATACACATGTATATACCTTTTTTGTACACATATATATATATATTTATGATACAGGGACTTTCAAGTTTCCAGGACGGCGGGCTCACTCCAGCGGCCCGAGGCATCGATGGAACTGCAAGGGTTTCTGGGGGACAAGCGGGGATTGGGGGTTTGGGGTATTGGGGTTTCGGATTTAAGGTTTAGGGTTTGGGTTTACGGTTTAGGTGTTAGGGGCTTGGGGTAGGTGGGGGGGAGTTCGGGATTTGAGCCTTTCAGTTCCAAGATTTAGGCGTGGGAGTTAGGGTTTTGGGTGTCTTCAGACATCTGCGCACAGGAAGATGCTTGGGACTTCACGGGTAGGGAAGAAGCACCCAAAGGCATGAGTAGTGTCCTAGTCCTACACTCCCCGAGAAGTAGCACCCAGGATAACACGTGTGTTTCGTAATGTGCTTACATACATGATTCTAGCGAGAGGTCCTGTTACTCGCTGGAAGTTCTGCTTCTGGCCAATGTCCGAGGCTTGACCCCCAGAAGTGCTAGACGTTTCCATATGAACTGAAACTCCGCAAATCTATGAATGCTGCCTGCGCATGAGTTCTGTGACCCTCTGAGTTCACACTCCCCAACCCGTCTGTGACATTGTGCCACCAAGTCTGACAGGCAATGCTCATAGGAGAACCCCTCGAACTAGGCGCTGCGCCCTGAATCCTAAACTTCAAGACCCCCGCCTAAGCCCTTGCAACGCACGCAAAACAGTCTGCTGACGCCAACACTGGGGTCCTTCGGGGCCGTTCCCTCAGAAGGTTTCAGGAACCTTTCACTTTCAGAGGGGTTACTGCTTCAGGCGTAAAGTTAGAGCCTCAACGGGATTGTTTAAGGGATGCTCTGAAGGGTTTGCAAAGATTCTATGCAGCGGTACCTTTCAAGGTAGCGCTGCCAGAGTGTGAGCTCTTGTCAGTAGCTCAACGTAGACAAGGTAGGGTAGGGTTTAGGGTTTAGGGGCTCAGCATAGACAGGGTAGGGTACCCTGTGTCCTTCATTCATTTCTTGCTAAGGACCCAGGCGGCCCTTCACTAGCTCGCGTGAACTTGGGCCTGAGGCGGCGTGATGCGGGCCTTGTTCTGATGCCTGTGCGCTTTATGGCGACCAGGGAATCCGTGATGAGTTTTAGTAAAGAGGAGGCTCAACTTGACTTTTGGGCTTAATTATGTGCCAACTGTTTGTGTTCGTGCATTTGTCATTTTGTAGCGGCCTTCATAAACGAAGAGCTTTACGCAAGATATCCTTCTTCGAGGCTTTCTAGGCATATTTCTGGAAGGGTTGTCGTTTCGGGCCAGTCACGTCGTTGCTGTTGTAGCGCCCAACATTTCGGCACGTTCAAGCCATTTTCTGTTCTTTGTTACCTTAGGCAGTCAATCTCTCTCTCTCTCTCTCTCTGATGGCGTCAAGCTCAGCCATAGGAAGCCTCAAACCCTAAATCGTAAGATCTCCCTAAATTCTGCCTCCACCCCTAAACCCTAAACCTCACCCCCCTCCACCCTGAGAACTTCCTCCTTTGCGATTGAGGTCGAGGCCGTTCCTTCGGCAGCTCTGGCAGCTTTCTCCGCAGGTGCGGACATCAAGTTCAGACTTACAGTCATCTAAAATGCGCAATGGAACCCCGTTTAGGGGTGTTACAGACAAAAGTTACAGTCCGTTTATAGAGAACTTCTAGGTTTCCAAATGAATTATTCAGTGAAGGTAAACGGAAAGTAGAATAACTACTTTTACGTGGGAGCTCTACAGATCTCGTCGTTTTGGCAGTATGACTGCAGAGGCAGAATGTTCTGTGCAAATTATGAGCAGTGAGCATGTTGTCATAGACCCCTGCCGAAATGAATGGCCCACAGCATGTTAGGGCATCCCTAGATATATACTTTGCTGGAAGCCTACACTGCACAAAGGCATGGTTCTCAGTTTATGAAGACGACCCCTCAAGCTTGCGTGCTGGATTTCTTTGAGAGCTTTGACTTCCACCGCATGATCGTGTGGAGTCTCTTCCAAATCATTCGCCCTTGTATTTAGTTCTCACAGCAACAAAAAGCGAGATCGGACGACAACCGTAGCCAATCATAGCAGCTCCAACTGAGGGTTGCCGTGGTGTACCTTTGCAAAGCAGAAGTTGTATCATCCTTGGTATGCCAAGAGGGCGCGTGCTATCGGACATAACTCACGAACACACAACATTGCGAATGTTCGATTTGGCACTGGAATCCAGTCCAAAGCTTCTTTTGTCTCTAAGCCCTAAATCCCATGTGCGAGTCTTCGTAACAACCCCTATATCGTCCTCAACAAGGACCTCTGCATCACCTTGTGTAATCCTTTATGAGCTACTGTCAACCATTAAGGGTCGACTGAGGGGCCCCTTGGTAGTTCAGTATAGCCCCTGATCTATTCCCTAATGGAAACCCATGCCCATTAGTCATATGGGCAATATTAGCCCTTATAACTTATAATACCCAATGCAATCCCAGTTTGCTTTGCATTTTCCGGTTGTCTTTTCCGTTTGATTTTCCATATAGTAATTTCCATGTTCCTTTCTGTTATGTTGACATGCATATTGAGACATGGACCCTAAACCCTAAATCATAAAGCCCTAAAACCCTAGAAGCCTGAAACCTTGAAAAGTCTAAACCCTAAAACCTTAAATCCTTCAACCCTGAAACCCTAAAACCCTAAACCCTACAAAAACCCTGAACCCTAAACCCCCAAAACCTACAAAAGCCCCAAAACCCTAAACCCCAAGTACACTTTGATTCTACCACAGTCCCAGCAAGCTCGGAGGCCGGTGTCTGCTTTGACCAAGGCACGGTACCACCACATCTCCGTGTTAAGGGTTTCAGGGTTTCAGGACTTAGGGCCTTGGGGCTTAGAGGTTTTTAGGGATTTTAGAGTTTTAGGGTGTTGGGATTTAGCGTTTTGGGGTTTAGGGCTCTTAGGGTTTTAGGGTTCAGGGGCTTTTAGAGTTTTAGGTTTTAGGGTTAATGGTTTTGTTAGATTCCGCGGGCTGGAGGTTCAGGTTCCCAGAGGTGGAACGGCGCCACGGCTTTGGATTGATGTTGCAGGCGTATTCCAACCTAGGGATTAGGTTGTTTAGGGTCATGCTTGACACGGAACCCCATCTTGGCTGCAGGCTCTTAAGGGTCATTCCCCTAGAACCTCAAACTTTTCAAGCCGTTGCGCATGCGCGGTTCATGGTTGGGGCTTGCAGTTTAGGATTCAGGACCTGGGGTGGAGGGCTTGGTGCTGAGGGTTCAGGGTTTGGCTTTAGAGTTTTGAGCGCCGGGTTTTGGCGTGCGGGATTCTTTTGTCCATGAGCTGTTTAGAGTCTAGGGGTTTAGGCGTTTGTGTTGATTAGCACGCCTCCTGTAGATAAGACCTTGCAGCAGCTGGCTGAAGAATGGCCTACACTTATCGGGTTCATTAAGGAATCTCCCTTGGTAGGATTGTGAGGAAGCTATCGCGTTCACTATGTACCCATATTTTGGTAACTTAGTTTTGGTGAATTGACAACAGCAGCGCAGATGAAGGCGTTTAGCCGACCTTGCAGTTCACGAGAGTCATAAATGGCCTACCTCTTAGACATGTTGGCTTTGTGAGACCTGCATGCGGGGTAGACATTGATGGCCCCCGTGTGTGGACCCCTCAAACCAGCAGCATTCTACATAGCTTGGATGGTTGATGGAGAAAGAAGCCAAACCGGGGGCGTGGAGGGATACATGGGTTTTCGATGATAAATGGAGTTCGGAGTTAGGGTTTACGTGCCATTCGAACGTTGCTACGGAATGAACGCGCTTCCTACGGAGTGCCGAGCACCATCCATTCCTAAACCCTCAAGCCTTCAGCCCGACACCCCCAGCTAGTAAGAGTAAGACAGAGTATTCGTGATTGTACTATAAAATGTAAACAATACTTTGTCAAAGATGAGTCAAGGCCCTGCGCCCTCAAAGCTCTGAAGCCTCTTGCCTTCTGCAACGGAGGCGGCCAGCAGAGCACTTCGATGACGTCTGAGATGGACTTAAGTCCACTCCCCCAACAAGGATTTCCTCCCTTCCTGAGTGAGAGGTACGATTCTATTAGCAGAATTGCACGAGCAAGAACCGGGAAATCCACTGAGGGAGTTAATTGTTGGGAGAAAGGATTTTCTCCATCGTGTGTTTAAGCCGAGTAGTTGAGGTTCTGGGCTTAGGGTTTGGGCTGCAACAAATTTTTTTGCACAGTAATGGAACGTTTGCTCAGAGCATGAAAAAGATATTGCAGAGCTTTCACATGTTCTGCCGACGCCGCAATGTTGCAAGCTTACACGCGCCAAATCCTGAACCTTCAGCCTGGAAAAAAAGAGATACTAAATCCTCAACTCTTAGAGAGAGTATTGGTATGTGGGTTGGGTCGGTCACATTCTGGCATCGTTTTCTCATCCTTGAAGCTTGCCAAAACGAGATCCCACAGAACCATATTTTTAGCATGACATTATCCAGTTTTTATGTATGAAGAGACCGTACTAGAACACCTAAAGTTGCGGGAGTCGGATTTTCCTACCAGGTCAGGAATAGGATTTTCAGAAAGATCACCCATGTCGGAATGTGACTTGCAACTCCTAGGACTAGTCCTCAACCTTTAGCCCGAAGCCCTAGCGCAAGTTTGCAAAATCATGGGAGCAAAATCCCGATTATTTGAGGCTTGAGGTCACCTGTACTTGAAGGCTCATCGCTCACCCCTCTCACCAACGTAGATTATTTAAATCCCCACTTATAATACCGATGATCCTTGCAGTGCGGGGGTTCTGGACACGAAGCAAAGAAGTGAGACGTGGAGAAGGCTTCCTCACATACGCAGCTGGCAGTAGGCTGGGTCCACAAGACCTGGGGGTCGATACCCTAAACCCTAAGTATGGGATCCGGCCTGTTCAGGTTCAGGATGTTGTTTCTAGGGTTTCATTTGGAGGGACAGATAGCCCTGCTACATTTTGCGGAGCGCCGGTCAAAAACCCTAAGCCGCAAGCCCTGCTTATTCTCAGTCGTTCTTTGTCGGAGGAGGAGTCGACTCCATCAACATCAATTCAGCCAAGTCTTCAAAGTATGAGGTAAGAATGTTATTGCCCAGTGTGGAAGTACCCAAAGTATGGCATTTTTTTATGTCAACTACTATAAAGGGTTTTCAGTACCTGAACCCCGCCCAATATTTGGGTAACTCGAGCTTCAAGGTTTGGGGGTGTTCTATCAGGAGCGCCCATCACGCCTGGAAAGGGAATGGTCCTCTACTCCATGAAAATCTGAAGCGCTTTCAGGGGGCCATAAGATCCTGGCCAAGTTAGACTGGGCTTCTAGGATATTATAGTATATTATGGTAGTATATCGTATTATCGTATATTATAGTGTGGGAAACATCGGTTAACAACAATTTTGCAGCGGGCGTGTTTCTTATTCTTACATCCCTTCCTCCTCTGGCCAATGTTCCCTGCGCCCGCGACATCGGGTTGCTGTGGAAGAATGTGCGCAGTGTCCCATGAACGTGCGACATCCTCAAGCCATCGTAACTCCAAGACCTAGAACCTTACTGCCTCTGTAGGGACCTCACGATGGACCTCTCATGCCCCCACAGTCTAGAGCACCATCCCTTCCTGGCGTAATCGCAATGTTGTGATGCCGCCCTAAGTCAAATGTTCATGTAACTTGGTCATTGTTGGAGTGGTCAGACTAAAAGCCCAACAGGGAATATGAAGCTATGACTATCAATGGTCTCCCAAGAGGGAGCCAGGTATCTATCCACCATGAACTCTGTGTGTCATGCCCTCGGAACCCCAGCATGCTCTAAATCTAAGAGCTCTGGCAGCAAATCATCATGATAATATGTACGACGATAGTTCAGATTCCGAGTATCCCCCTTTAACCCCTATAGTATCCTATAGTCTTTAATCCCTGATATAGCCCGCTCTAAGGAGTTGAGAGTATGGCTCATGTGAGGGCCCCTCCGTAGGCTCATGATAACAGCAACCCGATGAAGTTCCGCAGGCTCACGTGACTTTTTCAGAAAAGGCAACGCAGGTTGTGAGGTGGCAGGTTGAGGGTTCAGACATGTAGGATTTGGGGGCTGAGGGGCTGAGATATTTTGGTTTGGGGTTCAGGGTATAGGGGGGGTTCAGGGTATAGGGCCTAGGATGTTTAGAGATTTTGGGGTGTAGGGCGGCAGCAATTTAGAAGTTCTAGGGGTGACGGGCTTAGGGCTTCTATTGCGGACTTGGAGTTCAAAGGATTGTGTGTCAAGGGTTTAGAACCCAGCTGAGTTATTGAACCAGCTCTCACAGAGCACCTGGTCTGTTGTTCAGCACTGTTTCTAAGGGTGTGCCAAACCAGAGACCTACGCTCATATGGGTTTCATAAATTTTGTTTGGCCTGTAACATTGCGAAGGGCCCCTTGGTTTAGTACCGTCTTCCAGAGATCGTATTAGATTGCCTTACGAAACTCGCTCCGCAGGAGGTGAACATTCCCCGCCACGAGCATTGACTTGTGAGCTCCATGATCATGCCACACTCCTACGGACCCTCATTGCAGATTGTATGCATCAACACTCATGACACGGGGTCCCTCAGGGCCCCGCCCAGTCAAAAAGACACATGCATATGTGGATAGTTTATCTGCTAAGGTGATTTGGCAACTCCAGCCAAGCCCTAAACCCGAAGCCCAAAACCCATCATTACAGGGCTCCCGGAGCATGGAGCCGTTCGATTTGTGCCCCGAAGCTGGCCAATCGGGCAAAGCAGCATGCGAGCCTAACTCTCTCGGGCGTACATGGGGTCAACCATTAGTGTCACGGTTTAATGGTTTTAAGCGGCCAAAACTCTGTCTATTTCAAGAACCACTGGTGAGTATAACCCTGAGCCCCAGATGTTGGAATGCGCAACGCCTCTAGACCCCTGAGCCCTGAATTCTTAAAGTAAGCCTCAGAACCAAAGCCCTAAACACTAAACCCTTGAACCCCAAACCCTGAACCCTTAAACTGCAAGCTTTGAATCCTTAAGTCCTAAATCATGAAACTCCAAGCCCTGAACCCTTACATCCTGAACACTTAAAACCCCAAAGCTGGACCACTTCCCAAGGTGCCTTGTGCACATGTGGCCATGGTCCTGCAAGCCATGATGCCCGGCCCTTCCATGGTTGCCAGGCTGGCCTCGCCTCAAAGGGATATATACTTTTTGAGGTTTAGGGCTAAGGATTTCGGATTTCGTGTTAAGGACTTCGAGTTTAGGGTTTAGAGATGTGCAACTGTATTGTTCGTTCCCCTTTCTAATACGGCCCCTGGTTTGTAGGGCGCTTCAAAAGGGCTTCTAAAATTGACAACCTACCATATGAGTGATAGAGAGTTTGTGCGGTTGCCCCTGTCATATTGGCTAGGCAGGAAAGCGGGATTGCAGGGGGTTGGTAGGAGTTGGGAAGCTGAAGTGAGTGGCAGAGGCTTCGTGTGAATTATTTACACATGTGCGTGGGACAATACGGTTTTTGCAAGAGGGGTGATGGCATAGGGCAACTTGTTCAGAAATTCAACGATTCATGTCCGTTTTCCTGCGTTGTCCCTCCCTCGCATTGATACCGGGAAGACCCTGAAGTATGTGCGTTTTTGAGACCACTCTAGACCTAGCCCGAAACGCATCAAGCGTGGACTCTCCAGCTTCTTTTAATGGCTTACCCCTCCTTTGCCTGTTCATATGGCCTTGGGGATCCAGAAAAGCTATCCCACAACCCATGCCCCAACTTTACGTTTCGGCCTTGGTGCGTTGAAGACAGGGTCGTGTATGCGAAGCTGTGTAGGTGCCAGGGTGCACATGCCAAACCTTCCACCACGCCGGGATGTGCCCCTGCCGTGGACACCTCAGCGTTGTCATCTCGGCGAGATCTCACAAGGTCTTGTGAGAATAAGGTGGGCAGGTTCTCCGGTCAGTCTAGCAGAATTCGCCTTAATTGGGTTCCTCCTGTAATGCCTGATCTTTCTCAAGGCCAAAAATCAACCCGAAGCTTGGGTCCTTGTTGAATGTTGCTTTTGATTTTTGATCCCACTAAAGCCCAATAAGGAATGAAAGGTCATATTCATCAGTACTATCTCAGTGCAACAAGAAACCTGGAGCCTTAAACCCTAAAAGATGCAGATCGTAGCATCCATGCTGTGACCTCCGGGATGGCTAGACCTACCGTCCAAATCCCAACAACAGATCTTTCTATGGCTTCTACAATTTGTGCCAAGGCTTAAGGACACAGGTGCCTTTCCAGTTTGGGTTGAAGCAAAGCTGTAAGCTATGGAGAGCGTTATCCTTTTTTCTGAGTGTATGGGGTGATGAATGCTGCTCGCAGATTTGTTTCCGCTCTCCAGTCACGCAGCTCCTCTATAACACCGAAACTGCAGCTCTGTACGTCAAAGCAGCCACATAATGACTGGCCTGATCTATCCTGGCGATGAGGGCTTCAGGTTGCAGACTTGCGTGCGAAACGTCGTGCAATCTGTTGTGCATGCACCAGCTTCCAGCGCAGAACCCTGAACCGTAAATCCTAAAGTCTATACCCCAAACAGTAGTTTCCATTTTCTTTTCCATTATATCCCTATGTATCCCTATATCGCCTTGTATAAGCCCCATATAAACCCTGGATAGCCCCTATATAAACCCTAAGAAAGTGTAGCTGTTGGTCCGAAACCCAGGCCACAGCTGGGCGAGCTGACCTCAGCAGGGTCTAGGGTCGTTTATAGCGTTTGATTTTTAGGGTGTAGGGTTTAGGGTTCAGGGTTTAGGGTTTAGGGTTCAGGTTTAGGTTTTAGGGTTGTTTAGGGTTCAGGGTTTATGAGTTTAGAGTTAGGGTTCAGGGTTTGAGGGTTCAGGATCCCAGAAGCTTATAGTTGTTAGGGTTCAAAGGGCCCCTGGCTTGAGATTATAGGATTCAGGGTTGAGGGTGCAAGGGTACGGTTTCGGCCGTTAGGTTTTCACTTCACAACCTAGATATAGGCCTGGCTGAGGAGCAAGTTAGCAGACAAGTACCCGCGCATGGATTTAGGGGGGCTGCTACTTTGGGATGACACTGCTTGGGTCGGAACCGGGAGGGGGGTTTGCAGACTTTGTATGGCATCCCAGAGAATCCTCCCTTTTGGGTTTGTAAGGCAAGCTTCACAGCAGGGTCTACATCAGCATTCTGCGTCTTGCAGCGTGGATTGCTGAAGTGAGCCTTCCCAAAATCATGCGTGATTCGCGGGATCGACGGGCTTGGAATGTCTGACTTCAAAACTCTCTGCGCAGACAGACAGACTTCCCCTGCGTTCCAAGCATGTTTTATCAATAATGATAAACCTTAGATTTGTGCTGCCTGCCTGTACAGAGAGACGGTGCATGTAATACTGTAAGGCACGCAGTGGGCCCCAAACGCATGGAGCCACTTGATTTAGGACTGAGGTTTGCTTCGGATCTGAACGTGAAATTCAGCGTCCTATCTTGCTTGGTTTTTGTCACCACCGTACCTGTAATGCTGCATATTGGCCTAGATGGCTGACAAACATACCTAAAACCGGCTTCCCCTTGCATACGTGCACCTGCAAAAATCCTTATTCTAGGGACTCCGCAAATGGACCCCTCATCCTTGGGAACTCACTGTCGATGTCACAGACTGCTAAGTTGCCACCGAACAGAGCTGCGGAGAGCTTCGGGGGCATCTAGCAAAGGCTGGATACGGCGACCTTACGGGAAATTCCCATTCAATGAACATGTTGACCTACATCCAGCTCGGTTTTACTGGGGAACTTCATTCAGGGTTGTGATGTACTGCAGGGGCCACAAGCTCAGTCATCACATGGTCTAATTCTAAGGGACATCTCAAGAAGACTGCGTCAAGGGCTTTTGGGCGTGTCACTTTGCGAAGTTTCCTAATTCCGGAGTTAGCTAGGGACACCTGCGTCATGCTAGTAGGTAAGTGAGGAATGGGGTAAGCATTGTAGCACTGTAAAGATACCCCTAATTACCCCAAACCCTAAACCCTAAACAATGTTTCCACGTTCTTTTCCATTATCCCCTATGTATCCCATGTATAACCCCTATATGGCCTATAAAAGGTACCTCTAATTATTACTCTAATTACCCCGAATGCATTCCCATGGACAGTCTCATCTTCCATCCGCAGCCTCATAGGTGAAACAAGAGCCGCAGATTTAGGGTCCAGGGCTGAGGTTGTAGCACAGTATTTGGGTGGTTGTCAAAATTATGGTCCCTTTCTGCACCACCACCCACCGGCAGTGACAGAGGGCACTCGGATAGCCATGACGGCCCAGGTGACGATCCTGGAGCGGCCTTTTCGCATAGTGGCGGTGGAGGTGCAATTCAAGGCTCCCCCGGTTTGCAGCACGATGTTCCGGGACAAGAGGTCGAAGCCAAGTGGAACCGAGCTTATGGACAAGATGCCTTTGCCCAAGGCAAGCATGGGGACACCTCTGGCGGCGCACCTCATGAGCTTCCCGTCAAGAGTCATTCCACCTCTGCGCCCAATAGAAAGACTGCCGGGAGCACTAGGATTTCTCTGAGTGCCAAGTTGTGGATGCTAGGGGCGACCTTTGCTACACAGATCCGAAACTTGCATGCAACATCTGCTGAGCTCTGTGGCGCGGCTGGCTTCAGTCCGGAGGACGGCTTTTCTGTTTTGCATTGTGCTGCAAGTTGTCACTACAATATCTGTACTTCTTCCCCCAGCGGCTTAGAGAAGTGTATCGGTTCTCCGGAGAGTTTGCTTGTTGGTGACATTGTTACTTTGCTGGAAGAGGCCAAGGACGAATGCTTCTTCGTTGTATGTCAGGTTGTCGCTGACATCTGGCATACATTTTCTACCGAAGCGGCGGCCTGCAAGGAGCCTATTCCACTTTCACTGGAAGCAGCCATTCCACGCTCTAAATTTCAAGCCGATGTCGAGACCCTCCAAAGTCTCCTGCCTGAGAGGCGCGACATTGATTTCACTATGTGGCAAGACTGGTTGGATTGCGACCTGCAGGATGTTTTCGCAGCATGCACGGCGTGCCCGGCCATATGGGACTGGCTTAGGCGTTTTGGTTCCTGGTACGATGATCCCTTTGATCCGGAGGCTGTGCATCTATACACTGATGGATCGGCGTACAATACTGGGTCAGGATCTGTTGCCTCTGCCTCCTGGGCTTTCAATGTTTGGGCTATAGCCGGCGACCAGCAAGCGTATCTTGGACACGCCTTTGGGATTACTGCTCCTGAGCACTCGCCGCACCATCTTGGGGAAATCAATGAGGATGCCTTAACGGGCGAGCAACTTGCCCTTGCCTGGGCGCTGTGCTGGACTTTGGAGGCGTCCTGTGCTTTTCGTCGAGCTGTCTTTGTCTTCCACTTTGACAACTTAGCAGCAGGGCATGGCGGCTTTGGCAAGTCTAGACTACCAGCCGATTCCACTTCATCGAAGCCTACTTGCCTGTCTCGCAGTGTTGCAATCTTACGTCAGTGTGCCCAGATGGTTTGTACTGTTATAGGGCGCCATGTCCCGTCACATTCCGGGTTCGCAGGCAATGAGCTTGCCGATGTTCTGGCCAAGTTCGCGGGCCGGAATCGGGAGGCTGCAGACTTTGTCCCCAAGCCCACGTGGCCTGGGCTAGTTATCAAGCATGAGCTTGCAGAGTGGGCTTGGATTGCTGCAAGTGACCACTCGGATCTGCCGGCCCTTGGAGCCTTTGAGGTTGAAGCCAAGCGCTTGTTTGCAGAGGCGGCCAACAGGCCGTTTACCTTTTTCGCCGCTGACGGTGGGCACCGTGAAGGACAGACTGAGGACGCGCAGACAGTTGGTATACAGCTGAAACTCTGCACTCTCAATGCTCTCTCACTGCGAGAATATGACAACCTGCCGCAAGGTCTGGCTGTGGTTGGCAAGAGGGCCTTGCTGAAACAACAGTTCCTGCAAAGACAGCTTCATGTCGTTGCTCTTCAGGAGACCAGGGTCCAAGGTGACTGCATACAACCGGACGCAGACTTTATCATGCTTCATTCTTCATGCGACTCGCAGGGATGCTTTGGGTGTGCCTTGTGGTTGAGTAAAGCACTTCCGGTGGTTCATGCCCGACATCAGGCGCACTATTTTACTGCGGCGGCGTGCACTGTACTTGTAGCAGAGCCTAGGCTGCTTGTTGTACAAGTCGACGTGCCGAGCTTCTCAGTCACCTATGTATCGGCGCATGCCCCATATGATGGTCACAAGACCCAACATGCTGCAGAATTTTGGAGCAAGGTTCGCAATGTTGTTCAAGATAGACCCTCCGGTGCGCAGCTTGTTATTCTTACAGACAGTAACGGCCATATTGGATCTGTTAGTTCTGGTGCAGTCGGGACTGCAGGGGCTGAAAGTGAGAATCAGGCCGGGGCGGCTTTCCATGAGTTCCTGGTTGGCCTTGGCTTGTGCCTGCCTTCTACCTTCGAGGACATGCACAGTGGCGGACACTTCACTTGGAGGGCGAGTTCCCCGTTTGGACACCGGCTTGACTACATTGCGGTACCGGAGGAGTGGACTGTAGGCAGCCTTACTTCGGTGGTTTGGTATGATTTTGATCACCTGCACGATGCGGATGACCATCAGCCTGTCATACTTTCTTGCGATTTGATGCACCGTGCTGCTGCGACGAGGACCCATGTTGGTCCCAAGGCTCCCAGGCCACGTCAGGACACAGATCCTGGGCAACTGCCATGCTTTCAGTATGTGTTTGAGAACTTGCCGAAGGTTGACTGGCGCATAGACGTTGATGTGCATTACGCTGCTTTTGCCAAATCCACGCTTTGGTGCTGGTCTGAGTGTGTCAAGACTACATCACCTAAACGATGCAAGCCCTTCGTTTCCGACTCGACCCTGGAGGCCATTGCCCATCGGCGACAAGTACGTGACTTTTTGGCCTCGGAATCTGCAGCATTGGCTAAGGCTCATATGTTGGCTGGGCTTTTTGCCTTTTGGCTGGAATGGAGGCAGGCCGACCCGACCATCGGTCAGGTGCAGCACCTCAGGCGCGTACTTCATCGTGGTCGTCTACACATTGCCTCTGCTGTTGGATGCTTGGGCCGACTTAGACTGTCCCTGCGCAAAGCCATTCGCAGCGACAGGGCTGCATATCTGAAACGGCTGGCGGATGATGTTACCAGTGCCACACTGCAACAGCCGAAGCAGCTCTTTGCTGTGGTCTACAAGGCCTTTCCGGTTGTCAGGTCCAAACGTCGTGGTGGTTTCTGTCCATTGCCGGCTGTATTACTTGAAAATGGCAACAGGGCCAGGCATGTTGAAGAACGCATGCAACGCTGGACGGAACACTTTGCTAAGCAGGAGGGTGGAAAGATCGTTCCGACTGCAGCCTTTGATCGAGAGGTCAGAGTGCAGTTACCATGCGCCGTCAAACCTCCTGTCTTTGACATTGACTGTGTTCCGACACTCCTGGATATTGAGCAGGACATCCTGCGACTCAGGACGGTAAGGCCGCTGGCCCTGATTTGATCACGGCTGACCTTCTGAAGTTGGACGTCCCTAGCAGCTCAAGGAGATTGTTCCCTGTCTTTGCAAAAGCTGCACTTGCCTGTCGAGAGCCCATCATTTTCAAGGGTGGTTGTTTGATAACCCTTGCCAAAAAGGCCTACGCCAGCCTGAACTGTGCGGACTTTCGCAGCATCATACTCTCCAGTGTGCCGGGTAAGCTCTTTCACAGGTCCTTGCGTCGTCGGCTGATACCGCCTCTTCAGGAAGTCGCTTTTCCTTTGCAGGCAGGAGCGCTACCAGGGTCCTCGCCTGAAATCTTGACTTTGTACCTTACTGCTTTTCAGCGCTGGGCATGCGCCGCTCGACGGAGCTGGGCAGTGGTCTTCTTTGACGTCAAGCAGGCATATTACAGGACTTTGCGCCAGCTGGTGGTTGACTGTGATGATGACACTGGACTTCTCCAGGTTCTGCGTGACTTGGGACTGCCGGCGCAGGCAACATGTGAGTTGCGTGATCTGCTTCAAAAAGCTGCTTCCGCCTCCCCTCTCGCTGGTCAAGAACATTTGTCAGCAATGCTCCGCGACATGCTTACTGCGACTTGGTTTAAGTTCGAGGCTTCTTCGCTTGTCGCGGTTACTCATAAGGGCACCAGACCTGGTGATCCCGCTGCTGATGTTCTGTTTGCATTTACATTGTCGTCTCTGTTCCAAGCCATTGAGTCGAGTCTGGAAGAATGCGATCTGGTCGATGCTTTGCCAATGGTGCAACAGGACCCCCTGGTTGAGGGATACAGTTGTGCCCCACAACTGCAGTTTGTGAGTTGGGCGGATGACTTTGCCAGACCCTTTATCGCGGATACGCCCAGCGACATCCTGAAAAAGATCCGGAAGGCCACACAGTGTTGCACGGAGCGGGCTTCGGCCTGTGGAGTAGAGCTGACTTTTGGAAGCGACAAAACTGCCGCTGTTTGTGATATCCGCGCAGTGCAATCACTGCGCGAGGCTGGCGTGGACATTATTGCCGGAGGTGTGGCTTTCAACGATACAGTTGCCAATAAGCCCTGCCTACTACCGGTTGTCCATGCGTATAAGCATCTTGGGGGGATATTCAGCGCAACTGCCAAGCCTGACCTCGAGATTTTCTTGCGGAGAGCAGCTGCCCTGGGACCTTTGCGGCCTGTGCGTAACAAACTCTTTGCGAACCGCGCTGTGCCGTTGGCTACAAGACGTACTCTCCTGTATGCGCTTGGACTTGCCAGGTTCATTCATGGTGCTGGCGCATTGCACCTTAATCAAAAGGGGCATCAAAGGGCCTGGCATGCAGCGTATATCAGTATATGGGCTCATCTGGTGCCACATGTGCAGGGCAGCAAGCCACATAGTTTCAAGGTGCTGTTGATCTCCAAGGCTCCGCCGCCACATTTGTTTCTAGCTTCACTGCGGGCTGCACTCTTGGTCCGGATGATTTCGAAGAACTTTGGCTCTATTCTGCATCTACTTCAACTGGAGTGGGAGGCCGTGCCTGAACAGTCCTGGTTCTCGCAGATTGTTGGTGACGTCAAAGCTGTCTCGCTATGGGTACAAGCAGTGAACAATTTTAGCCAAGGACGGTGGCCTCTTCACGCGCTATGTCGGCAGACTACCCTGGATCCTTCATGGTGGTCATCGTGTGTCCGTCAGGCTTTCAAAGCGTATGCTGCGGACATTGTCAAATGGCAGTCAATGCCACAGCTACTGTCAGTGCCGGATGGTGGGGCTTTTCACTGCAATTTATGTGGTGATTCTTTTGCCCAGCGTAGCTTCCTGACTGTCCACTTGGCGAGGAAACACCGGCTTTTTGCCCCGGCCCGACACTTCGCTCCTCACCGACAATGCGTAGCTTGTCTGCGCACCTTTTCCACGGTGATGCTTACCCAAGCACACCTTAGAAGAAATCCGGCCTGTCTCCGGAGAGCTGCTTGGTTGATGGATCCCCTGGACTTCGAGGCCATCATTGAAGCTGAGTCGCTCGACAAGAGAGTTTGCAAACTGGTTAGAAAGGGTGGATGGCAGCAGCAATCAACGATTCTGCGTGCACAGCCGGGTTCTGGTCCGCGACATGTTACGGCGGTTGACATTGAGGCCAATCCTGACGCTTTCTCCATCACTACCCTGGCCAGGCAGTTCCAGCCTAGAGAGGACGTCATCCAGTGGCTGGAGCAATACCTCTCGAGTGCTACCAAATCAGGGCCAAGGCAAGTGGCATCCTGCTGGTGGCAAAAGAAGCCCACGGACTTGAATTCATTGAGCATGTAGTTTTTTACGTAGCAGGCGCTCGCAACAAGTGAGCACGGATACTGCGCACAAAGTGGACAAAAAAAAGTGGTCCCTTTCTGGATCCCTATTCTAATACGGCACCTAATATTGAGGGTACCGCAAAAGGGACCATAATTTTGACAACCACCCATTTAGACCCCAAAGCCTAGTTTCGGGTTTAGGGTTAACCCTAAACCCTCATTAGGGCTTCCTTCTACACGGTCTCAGAAAACATCCCTACATCTCCCCAAGATGTACACCTACTGCAGATTGTTCCAAACAGGCAGCAGCTCGAAAAAGACTTTCTGCCCGTGGTGGCCGGGGCCCCAGCAGGAGCCACAAGTTTCCTAAGTAGGGAACTGCCCAAGTTATGATTAAGTAGTATCTGTAGTCTTAGAACTACTATAATACCAAACATAGTAAGAATAAACCCCGAGCTCCCAGTTGTGGTGGCTGGACAGTGGGGATGAAACTTTAGGGTTCTACAAGGAAATGTTGGGAAGCAACCAGTCTCTGATGGTTAAGTAGTGGGAATGCTGGGGAGTGGGCAGAGGCCAGAATGTCGGAAGGGGAGAAAGGTTTCATGATGCTGCTGCATTCTTCTAGGACGACAAGCTTGAAATTATGAGGCTTTAACCTTAAACCCTTAACCTCCTGTACCCCAAACCCCTTAAAACCCTAAACCCTAAACTGCATACCCCTGTTAAGTAGGTATCATGCTGCAGGTCTGACAGACCTTTGACTTGTGTCCCTTAACCTGCACATCAAGGCTACCAGCGGTTCAGGGTCTTGGGTTTAGGGGGGAAATGCTCCTGATACAACCCTAAACCCTAAATCCTACACCCTGCAGGCTTTGGGTATCCAGGGCTGCTGGGATAAGGGCTATGGGGCTTGAAGGGTGTAGCCTTGGGCTTCCCCCAAGCCCTAAACATCCTTAAATCCTTCACCCCCCAACTCTAAACCACAACCCTTACCCCCTAGATCCTAAGCCCTAAAGCCTCAAGCCTAAACCCAAAACCTTAAAGCCTAAACCCAAAACCTGAAAGCCAAAGCCTTAAAGCCGAAAAGCCCTCAGCCGCGTCAAGGAAGCACAGCTGCTCTGAGCGGGACGCTTCGCCGTCCTCCCGAAGGCCTAAAAGGGTTTAATTCGCTTCCTAACTATCAGGGTTTAGGGTTTAGGNNAGAGTTTAGGGTTTAAGCTTTAGGGTTTAGGGTTAGATGCAGTGCCTCAAACATACCTGAAACTTATATGTCAAGTGTTCAGGGCTTGGGGACAGACATGATGATTATGTAGCAGAATCTGCGGATAATTTGCAAACGTGGGCCGCCACTTAGGGTGTAACCCCAGACTTTTAGGTTCAGGGTGCCGGATTGATTCGGGGTTGGGGCCCCCTGCGCCAAGGCTCGGAGACAAATTAGATGACCGCCAAGGTCAAGCCCTAAACCCCAAAACACTGAACACCCTAAACCCTACAACTGGCTCAAGCGGTTGTCCACCTCAGAATCTTCTCATTACCGCTAGTTCTGTACCTCTGATGCCATGGCCCCCGCCTCGCCTGGACCGCTGTTGTGGTGGTTTGCCTGGTTGCTTCCCGCCTGTGACCATGGGACTGAAGGGGCATGGAGCTGGGAATGCCTGCCAGGGCCTTTGAATAGGCGGGGGCGACAGCAGCTCACAAAGCAGTTGAACCGTGTCTGGGGGCAAGCCCGCGGTGAGCAGCCTAACTTCCCTCTGCAGTGGCTGGGGCTTTGGCACAGGCCTGAGGCGCGACTCCGCCATCGCCGACCTCGTCAACTTTTTCCACGTCGGCCGGCGCTTCGTGGTGTCTGGCGAGGATGGCCCAACCGAGGCCGTCGTATAGGCGAAGCCTCCAACCCAGGGCCACCAGCTCCTGGCACGCCGCTGGGGGGCGAACGGCCATATCGCCGCCGCCTCCGAGAGGATGCCGC
>CAJNIZ010009113.1:99271-139027 GCA_905231905.1 Symbiodinium pilosum
CGTTATTTCCGGAAATATCCATATTTGGGTTCCCATTATGATACGGGGCCCTATATAAATTTCCCCCATTTTGGGAACAGTAATTTAGGGAAACTACCATGTATATTACTGCTCTTCTTTTAGAGCTCGAAGCTAGGCCTGAGATCTTAAGACCTCCCCCTGGTCTCCAGTGACTCCTCGTCGAGCATCCCAACGTCCGAGTCGACACCGGCGAAGCCGCGCTACTTTCCTGCCACAGTCCGGGGTTTAGGGTTTAGGGTTTAGAGTTTAGGGTTTAGGGTTTAGAGTTTAGGGCTTAGGGTTTAGAGTTTAGGATTTAGGGTTTAGGGTTAGTATACACAGGGTTTAGGGCCAGGAGGTCTAATTAGTTGTGGATGCATGTCTGTGTGCTCGTTTTCAGGTTCAGGATTCGGTGACTGTTATCAAGTCTTGTCGTAGATATCTTCCTTCGCCACAGTCTTAGGCAGAATGCAAGCCACTACTCCTCGCAAGCATTTCCTCGACCTGAACTGTTAGAAACCCCATGACGTTATCCTCTGAATCTACTCCTGTCACCCCATACCACCCTCGTGCCAGGGAAAACCATCTTGCGGCACGACCATGTCGAGATGTTTTGACTAAAGCCTAACCCTAAATTCTGAAATTATGTGTTCCTTAAGCTGAAGCTTGCAGCATAATGTTCATACGAGGTGCGCGACCTGCGTCAGCTGATGTTCACGGCCGCAGCCAAAGTGGTGTTTGGACCTCAGCGTCTAGGTTCCATGCTTTCAGGTGTGGGTTAAAGGTTATGGTTCAGGGCTGGGGTTGTGGTGAACAACGGGTGGACGAGCAGCTCCCTTGAGACGTACTGCTAAATGCTTGATGTTTCTCAGGTGGCACACGTCAAGGCTTCGAGTTCTCAGGGCTTCTCGGGTTGAACTCCTAAGGTGGTACCTTTAAAGGGTTTTCCCAATATGGTTAATATAGCCGTATGTGAACCAATATCATCCTTTAGGGTCCCTTACAAGGGTCCCCAGACACAGGGGTACAACCCTAGGGATACAAGCCCGAAACCCTTGAAGTTCCTTTGTCTTGTATTAAGGAGAAGCCGTAGCCCTCACATATCGGCCTCTTCAGGTTTCTGGGACCCTCTGAGACCCCTGTTGAAAAACGAGGACATGTTCTTAAACCCACGCCCAATATTCTGCTGTAAATGCGGTCGTCAAACGCAGTATGTAAAACACGTTCGCCTTAAGATTACTAAGTCCCCTTGCCCTAATGCCTCCCTGCCCCCCGCGCAATGGCTGTCAACGCCCGGCCGTATGGCCGCGGTATCGCGCTTAGATGACCTTTTTCGTCATGCCCAGTCCACGCTCAATCGCGACATCCACAGTCTCGTCTGGAACCGCAAGTCTGGCAAGCAGCCGACTGATCCAGCAAATTTTGGCCTGTTATATTGCCGTGCTTGCGGTCGCACTTGGCCGTGGATGAGGCGGCACACAGTTTTCAAGCATACCACCTGTCAGCCACCCGACCACCTACCACCACCTCCGCCCTGGGTTTCTTGCACGGCTCCTACGCACCACGAGCAGCCTGCCCAAAGCACCGCTGTATCTCATGATAATGCTCCGCCCCATCCAGGGGCAATCACACAGACTGGGAGGCGGGTTCGTCTTAGACGTAAGTCCACTCCTACCCCGCACAGTGCACAGAATGTGGATGCTCATGATGATCATGCACGACAGCAGCAACACCAGCAGCCAAGAGAGCTGCCATCAGGTTCGCGAGACTTGCCACGTATGGGAATCGGCTAGATTCCCTCCGCAGGGAGTGATGCAGCTGCGTGCTACATTGCTCAGGCAAGCCCCGCCTACTTCTGGGACCCTCTACATTCTCACTGACCTAGTGCATCGCCTGAAACAATAACAATAATAATAATAGCATTAACAGAGCCGGAGACTGAGGAACAAGCATGAGATGCCAACGGATGGAGGTCAGCAACCCTATTTCAAAGCAAGAGGTTCAGAACAGTAGGAAGCCAACGATATTTTAGAACTATAGCGCGTGCATGGCCCTCCCAAGGCCAAACCGCACACTCTCAAGCATTCTTAATTGGGTGTTTTGCCATGACATTCCATTCGTGTTAAACAAAAATTGTCCCCGTCCTGTTGAAAAATGCCCAAACAAGGCCTCTAAATCCACAGCTTTTGCTGCTAAAGCTTAAGCTCCAACACCCTGGCGTCAGTCTAGAGCCTTTTGCTCCGAGCCCCAACTAGGACCCTGAGGCGGCTCACTTTGTATCTTTAGCCTTAAACACCAACTTCCTAGCCACCCAAAATCCCTTGATGCCAATCCCTGAAACCCATGTTGTAGTTTCCTAAAAAGGCGAACCCAATATAGACTCCAATTTACTAGAATCCTTATTATGGGGACGGCCCATAGGTACCCCTAATTTTTGGGAAACCCCCATGTAAACCCAGAAAGGCCGCCACTACTTCATCCTCCCAGCGGAGTACCACCTCTAGCACTACCCTCAGCTTGAACAGGTGCAAGTGGAATGTTCTCGGGCTCATGCTGCAGTTTAGGGTTTAGGATTGGGTAAGGTGGAGCAGATTCAAGGCTTCAGCTTTAACTTACTGGGGGTTAGTAGGGAATACAGGGAATGTACCATATAAGGATTATATACAGAGAACATTTTCCCTACTAACCACTGCGAAGTTAAGCTTTTGAGGGCTAGTCCTCAGGGGTTCGGGCAGTAACCTTCCAAAAAAAACCACCTTAGAGATTCTAGGCCGCACTTCAATCCGCAAAGTGGCAATCCGGCAGAATCAGGAGTATGCGTCATGTCCGCATCATCTCCATTGTAGCCTAACCCCAACCCTTAAATTTGTGAGCCTACCTCACCTACCCAAGGCCACTCCCTGCTACAGCGGGTGTTCACGAAATTCAGGGAAACTGCAGCGCCTTCGATTCAGTGGAGTGTTAGGTGGTCCCAAAAAGTGTGCAACCCTGAACTTAATGTTCTTCAGCTTCTCAGAAGGTTGGAAAACACGGAAAGTCATGTGTTTGCATCTTTCAAGCCGGGTCTCTTCGAGGCATTCTGTCTTCTTCTGCTCTTCCTTATTCTCCTCTTTAGTTGCCGTGGTTAAGAACGCATAGAATATAGTTGGTAAGGCTGCGCTTGCCGTGATTGTTCCCGTCTGCAAATCACGTACCTTAATCCCATAACCCCAAACCCTAAACCCTACATCCTAAACTAAACCCTAAACCAGGCTCTCAAATCCCAAACACCCATCTCCGTGCCCAGGCTTTCTGAAGTCCTACAGCCCAAATCGGGTTGCCGTTAAGGAGTCTCAATGCAGTTGCCATAGCATGAGCTGTAGTCTAAACTTCTGAAAATGGGTTGTATGGGGGTTATACAAGGGAGATCACAAGGGAGTATTATAGGCTTATTAATAGGGGATACTAGGGTATTGTTTTCACTATGGTTCATGTGGGTATCAAGTAAATGTAAACTTTCCTTACTATAGTCATTTAGCTTAAGTTCCTTAACAGCAGCCCACCCTCAACCCTAAATCCAAATCCTGAAACCATGCCTCAAAGCCCTAGGCCTCTTTACGGCCAACTTTTTTTCTTCGAGGCCCTTCGTGCACGCTCGGCTTAACAAAAAATATGTGTCACTTTAAGCGTTTGACTGTGAACTGCGCAGCCGGAGGCAAAGAGGTTCATCTAAGTTGTGCGCGGCTTTGTGTGCGGCTACGCCTTCTCAGAGCTTTGATTCCTTGGCATCACCTGTTCCTAATGCAGTGGAGATGACGGTTTTTTGGGGTATGTGAGACCTTCAAGTGCTTTAACTGTAGCGTGCCAGACTTTTCGCCTGATGTGAACAATGACGCTGAAAATGCAGAAGGTAGGAAGCCTGTTTGATTATCCTCAAGCTTCATGAATAGATGCAGTCTTCGCCCCTAGAAACGCAATGTCCGATACTCATTGTATAGGGGCTCCCTACAAGGGACTCTCATGTTGAAGGCCCCGCATATGGTCAGTGCTGAAGCGAGATTTGCATTAATGCAAGCGCACCCGCCTTCGCCATGGCACAAATAGATTGAATTGGGATTGGCAGGGGTGTGCCATGTCTTCTGTAGGGTAGGCAGGGGGCGAAAATGTATGAAGCACTAGCAAGCGTAGTGAGGCTTCCTATGCTGGACAGGCCTTGTAGGCCGGAATTCAATGCTGTGTTAAATATTTCGCTGCTAGCCAGCAATGAGACCACGGCTTCAGGCTCAGGGAAGGCTTCCGACCTCCGTCCCTTTAAACCTTAGACTTAGACCCGAGCTTAGAGTAGTAGACCCATGCAGACTCAAAGTTCGACCTCCTATGTAGCTCCTGTTGCGATTTATTGTGATAATCTGATAAGAGCCTCCAGACAAGAGGCTACAGTGAAGGGTTCAGGGAATCCATACACAAAGCCGCTTCAAACACTATGCGGCCCAAAGAGATAAGCCCAAGCAAGCCATTCACCTCTTGAAATACCTCAAAAATCCTATGAAGCATCAAAACCCTGAAAGCCCTGAAATGCTCAAAGCTGTGAACTGCAGAGCCAACATCTGCCTGGTCAGATCTCAGACGTTCGCGGGACGGAAGCCGAGGAGATCGAGCTCGAGCCGTGTGAGCCTTATCTTCTTCTTCTAATGGTTTAGCTTAGGGTTTATGGAGTTATAGGGTTCAGGATTTAGGGTTTTGGAGGACTAAGGCCTTTGGATTTAGGTTCAGGATCTAGAGTTATAGGGTTTAGGATTCAGGGTCTAGGGCTGAAGGATTGGTACGGTGTACATCAGAAAATGAGGAAGTCACCGCGCCTCATGGGCGGCTTTTGGGGTAGAAGAGCTTGTTAATGTCGTTTTTAGGGCTCACTGAAGGAAACCGAAATCCGCAAACAGGGTTTATGGTTTAGGGTTTAGGGTGAATGAAGTTAAGACGTGAAGAGTGTTTTTTTAGGTGTGGCGTTTGGGGTTTAGGCAGGCTTCCTTGCGTAAGGGTCAGGGTTAGGGGGTTTACAAAATAGCTTGGATTTTTGGAGGGGCCCTAAATCCTACACTGACACCTCCCCTGGATCCTAAATTTTCCATACCCACGTAGGGTTTAGGGCAAGTTCCTTAAATTAAGTTACCATAATGGGTATACAGGGTATATAAGATTTAGGGCACCTGTCTCTATACTCTTATGTATCTCCTTGTTACAGGGATTTTGGCAGCTCTGAGTCTAGAACTTTCGCGATGCAGCCATGAACTTGATCCTCACCTAGGTTTACGGTTTTGGGACCTGAGGAAGTCTGTTTGGGCATACTAGGGTACCCAACAGAAAGCAAGATTATAGCCTCTTTTTTTTTGGTATAGTCCAAAGGAAAAAGCACGACCCAAATGAAAAAGCACTACTCGCCGTGTTGAAGTCAGGCGTGGTGCGACGGTGGCCACCAAGTCAACATGCATGTAAGCCGACCACGCCCAAGCATTTTTCATGCAACAAGCTCGCAAGAAGCAAGAGCAAGCCGGAAGATAGAGATTATCAACAACAAGGACTATGCCACTATGCCAGCAAGTCCATCTGCAAGGATCCAGGCATTTTGGGTTTAGGCTACAGGGTTTAGGCTGTAGGGGTGAGTGAAGGTGTGCATAGGATTGCTAAAGAAGAAGCTGAGGAGCAGTCTGCGTTCTGCTTTGACCCCGCCTACATTAGATACCAATGACATGTTGTATGCAACGTGGACACTTAGAATGGCCTGCCGGAGGCTCCGCTCATGGCAGTGCCGCAGCTAAGTTGCACTTTGCTGATCAGATCTTGCGGCGCAGTGGACCCCCTCCCAAAATCACAAAAAATCTAATGAAGCTGCCTACGCATGAGCCCTTAGGCATTCCACTCACGAACTGTTAAACCCCTACACCTTTGAAACCTGAATTCTACCAATTTGCTGATTGCGGGGCAGAGGTCCTTCATCAGCGAGAAGCGCATCTTCTAGTTCTCAGGGCGTGCCTTTGCAGAACGTGGTTTAGGGTTTAGGGTGTAGGAGTTTAGGGTTTAGGGTTTAGGGTTTAGGGTTTAGGGTTTACTTAAAGTCATGATTTGGCGGGTTCCCAAAATGAGGGGCACCTTCTTGGATGTGAGTTGCCGGTCAGTTGTGAAAGTCGCTTTGGAGGTTCGAGGCCTACATGGTACCTTATGGCTCATATGGTAGGACTTCGGAGCTGGCAGTCAGAGAACTGCGGATGATAAAGCTGTGCTGATGAGCCAGGTTCCCTGAACGGTCCTTTTGTAACTACAACACGGTTAGTGGGGGTCAGGGTTTAGGGCTTACGGCTCAGGGTTTGGAGCAAAGCCCTAAAGTGCAAGCTGAAAGGCTCCTTGCTTCAAATGCTTGTCAGACGGGGACTTCAGGGGTCTTCTAAAGTGGGAGGCGATCCCTAAGAAGCAACTTGATTTTAGGCTGAGGGTTCAGGGCTCCAGGTTTACGGCTTCGCTTTCTGGTCTTATTCTGACTCGAAGTGAGGGAAGGGGGTCTATAAATCAGGGTTTGCGTCGCATGCCATTGAAGCTTCAGTCAATTGCCAGACAGCCGGCCTGCAAGTACTGCGCCATAGCATTTTTCTGAGACATGTTCAACAGAACTTGGGGGCATAACTCTGCAAGAAGTTAAGTAAGGGATCTGCCATATTCTCCTCTCGGTTCTTGAAGATTAAGGAGTAGGTTTTTTGGGGGGATTCTGGTTCTTGCGCCCCACGAAATATTGACCTTATCTAAGTCCAATGAAAGTCATAGGATCATGGGTAGCCAACATCCGCTTATGAGCATGGGGCTTCGGTTGATTACAGGGGCAATCCTTATATGAACCATGTTCTAAACTCTTAGTGCGCCCCTTCATAATTCACCCCAAAATATTCGCCTTTGTAATCCCGTATATTCCCTCCCTTTAAGTAAGGAGTTTAGACTACAGCTCATACAGCGAGGACAAGTGCTCGTTCCGCTTTTCCGTAGACTGATGCCTTTCTGCAGAGGCGTTTTGTATAAATGTTCCTCTGCCCGTCTATGGAGGGTTGTCAACATGCTGGTAGCAGTGTCACCAAGGCCTCCAGGTACTTTTTTGCATGTTCAGGTCTGCATCTTGCCTACGCTCACCTTCCTTGACTAACCTAATGCCTACACCCAGAGTTCTAAATTCAAAGCTAATGTACAGGGAAAACCTTATGGTCCCCCTCAAGTAGATAGAATATGGGGTATATGGGGATCTTATTATAGTATACCAAAGGCCCACATTCTATCTACTTAAGGGGACTGTAGCCCTAAACCCTAAACCTTATACTCTATTTACTTAGGGGGGATTATTGTTCCTCCGAAGCTGCGTTGATCCATATATAAGTCCCCCACACCTCTGCACATCAGGTGCCTCTGGATGTCAGGGGGCATCCCCTGAACCCGTCGCCACCCATGGGTCCGAATCTCGATGCTTTCTTGAAAGTCTAGGGTTTAGGGTTTAAGATTTAGGGTTCAGGGTTTGGGGTCAAGGGTTTTGAGGGGGAGTCAGTTTAGGTTGGGCCTCCCTCCCCAGCGAGAGTGGTATGGTAGGCACATATACGCATCCCAAAATAAGGTCACCAAACTCGCCTAGTGGTCACTATAAGCTGAGGGGGGCAGCTGAACTTTCACTTAGTTGTTGTTTTGGGTATTTCGGGAGGTAATCTAGCCATCATAGGGATCCATCCCTGCTAGTCCCCCTTAAAACCACCGAACCGAGCTTTAGGATTTCCATGTTGAGGGAGAGAGTTTAGGAATCAGGGCTTAGGAGCGCCGAAACTTCGCATTCCAGAGTTTAGGGTTTAGGAGGGTGATAATGGAAAATGATATGGAAACTATTATTAGAATTGTGGGTATACAGAGTTTGGGGTTCAGGGTTTAGGGATGCGGGAAAACAAAATGGAAACTCATTAGGCTCGGGGCTAGAGATCTCAGGCGTGTGGGAAAGCAGCACATCACGAACATGGGAGTGGGGGTTGTTGGCTGTCTATGCTCAAGCCGCAGGGGTCTACGACGCAATTCGGTCACCGTGCTATCGGGGTGTTCCCCCAAGAATGGCTAGGGGAGCCCTATGATCTTCTAAAACTGTCCCCTGATGTTCCGTCTGAGTGTTCTTCTGTACTGTATACTGGGACCCTGGCTGGACAACGGGGCATCCCAGTTTCAATCATGGCTGAGGTGCTTTAGGGGGCTCTTGGGGTTTCGGGCTTCATCCAGTCTTGCATGCTGTCGCTGCTGCATGGAGGGGCTTTGGACAATTGAGTGTGAGGCTTAGCCATTTGTCTTAGCTGGCAAACTCCTGGCTCCTGGGCCATCTCTTAGACATCAAGAAACAGGACCACAGCAATGAAGGGCTTGGGATTTTAGAATTTCCTGGCCAGAGGTACCTTCGCCCCTGGACATGGATCCTGGATTCCGATGCTAGGTACCAAGCCCTGCTTCGCTTCACCCTGCTGCAGCGCTCGTCCTCCTTCACTTCTGTTTGTCCGTCTAGCTTACTCTTCCGGTAGCAGCAGTAGTAGTAAGGCTGCCATTGCTGCTGCTGCTGCTGCTGCCACTACTTCTCCTTCTGCTATTGCTGCTGCTACGGCTACTGCTGCTACTTCTGCCGCTACCGCTTTTCTTATGACTGCCGCTGCCACTGCAGGCCCAAAGCCCCCGAGTGCGCCACCGTCGGCGAGAGGTCTGACCAAGGGTTCAGGGTTTTGGGTGTTGATGTCAGTTTCAGGCGGGAGTTGGGTTTAGCGGTTTAGGGTTATTGCACTCTCCCGATTCGGGGCTTTGCTTTAGAAGGCATTTGTGTGTTGTGGGAGTTGGGGTGCCAGGCTGTCTTTGAAGAATCTCAAGGTTGAGGGCTTAGAATTGAACAGGCATTTCGGCCCTAGGGGAGTTGGTGGTTTGGGGCAAAGTTTAAGGTATAACAGAATTAAGGATGTAGAGTTTGGGGCGAAGAGTTAAGGACAAGGTGTTTCAGGCTTGGTTGAAGAAAGTGTAGGCTTTGGAATGATTAGCTGGTTGAGGGCTTTGCTTGGTTTTCCACGAGCCAGTGAGCATGGGAGGTTTGAATGGGGGCTAGGAGTGGTCAGTAAGGACTATTTGGAAGTGAGGGCTCGCAAGCCATCGCCTGGCGGTTTGATGACAACAGCTTGATGTCAGTTTCAGGGTTGGGGGTTTCAGGGATTGCACCCTGACAAACTAACATAGAACGCAAAAAGAGAGCCAAGAAGACGATTGTCCTTTTTAAAAAAGGTTTACACCATCGCAGATGCAAGTTTGGAAGGGGCAGGGGGCACGTACAGTGAAAAAGCTGTTTGTTACCCTGTGTGGGTGCCGCGTCTCACGTCGTCTCTCCTGGCTCCGTGCTAGGGAGTAGGAAAGCACACATATGTCAGCCTGCCATTGTTAGCCGTGTTGATTGTCCCCACCCTAGGGGTCTTTAGCCTGAAGACGTTCTGAGCTTAAAATTCTTCTGCAAGGTCTGGGAAGCTTAGGCACTCACAATACTGAACATGCCAACTTGAGAAGTGCGAGAGCCTGATTTCCCCGCACCTTAGCCCAGACCTTACTGGTGGTTAGTAGGGAATATGGGAATATGTCATATAGGGATTATACAGGGGTTATATTCCCTTATTCCCTACTGACAACCAGTAAGAAACTTCAAGTTACCGGCACTTCCTTCAAGCTCAACCTCACAAAGCCGAGTCCAGCCAAGTTTAACCCTGAGCTCCTCTAGTCACTCTAGTCCCTAAGCCTGGTAAATTGGGCCGGCGCTCCTCCGGAAACCATGCGTCCGTGACTGAGTTGCCGGTGCATGTGTGAGTGGCAGGTTTAGGATCTAGGGTTTAGGGTTTGTCACTCGGGAGCGAAATTCTGTGTGCTGAGAATCCGTATATTTGCTGTGCGGGCTTGTTTCTTATTGTACCTGGCATCATCGATGGAAATGAGGTGTTGATGGTTTACCGAAAAGCACCAACAAAGAGCTTTGGGGGGGGCAACCACCTCGTGGCCCAGGAGGCGGACGGGGCCTCTTAAGTAGGTTCTCTCTGGAATAACGCTTTGTGGCTAGGTACCTTCACTGTGTAAGCATGTAGCCGCGAGCTTGCTTTGCAATTTGCAGTGACCTGTTACGGCATACTTGGAGATGGTAGTTTATGAAATCACGAACTCACCCCGAAACCTAAACGGCCTTAAGTCTTGCTGTTCCAAATCCTACCAGGGGATCTCCCCAGCTGAGCCGACTACATCATCTTGGTCTCAGGTTTCCATTGACAGTTTGGTCCGTGGGGTATGCTTCTCCAAGTCAGGGCACATGCTTCGGACGTTTAGAGTACCGCGCATGACAAACACACCTGGAGTTTGTTTCTGCTCTTGGCTTATCACTTTTCAGGCGTGCGCATAGCACCAGCTTCCCGATCCGAATTTCTGATTCTAAGCTTTCGAATGTCTTTGTCAAAATTCTACCCCGCAATCCACACGCTGAGCTCTAAACTCCAAACAGGAACCTCAAGCCCTATACCCTAAACCCTCTGCCCTAAACCCTAGGCCCCAAGCACAGATCCGTCCTTCTCTGAGGCCGCTCTGCATTTGCACTTTCGCCTAAGCTCAAGCGGAACACGCATCCGAGGCGGACGGCAAACTAGAGGATTAGTGCGCGCAGCAATTATCTAGCCCTTATATCCTCCTACTTTTGGGAAACATGCACTGCTGTACCCTAGACAATGCGAGAATCCCCCGCTGACAACCTCCGTCTCCTTCACTCGGCTGGTTGAAGTTTCTTGGGCTTCCAATGGGGCCTGGGCATAAAGTTTTCAAGGATGCGCTTGCGGCGTTAGGGGTTGAACTATATTTACCCTCATAGAATCTGCAATAGCAACCACCAGGGTCCAAGGGGTGCCTGCTGCCAGAGCCTTCATGAGCGACTTGTTGTGACAAAGTTTCCATGCTGAGGCCCTTTAAGCTATAGTCTAAACTCCTTAAAGGAGGATACATATAGAATTATATAGGGGAATATATATATTGGGCAGCATTATACGGATTATTACAGGGGATACTAGTAGGGAGGGCCACCGTTTGCATCGCGTTTCTACAGTGGTCCGTCTTTTTGCCTCCTAGCCTTTGTCACATATATGCAAAGGCTGGAAGCAGCACGTTAAGAAAAAGCTAGAAACTGCAGTGCGCAGAAGCAGCAGCAACTTGAAAGAATCGGGTTAGATAGATGGTTGAACAATGATTGCAAGAAGCTTAAATGCCTCCAAAACCTGCCAAGGCTGATATCTTCCTGAAGCCCCTTCAGGTATTAACGCTTGACTGTTGATGGGTTTGGAGTCAAGGTTCAGGTCGTAAGCGTCTATCTTTATGAGGAGCGACGCGTTTCGAAATCCCAAGGACCTGAGAAGGAAGCCTGATATTCAATGTCCCCTCACTTAATGTTAGATATTCCATACAAGAGCTCAAAATACCAGGGGTGGACATATTTAGCGACAGAGGTCACGGGCCGTCATCCGGGGGCAAGCGCAAACAGAATCTCACACCCGTGAAGCCAAAGAAAAGTGACCATCCCTAGTAAGGACCCTTAGGATCCACTTACAATCCCCATAGATCCCTACGCTCCCTAAGTGGTCCCGATTTTGAGAATCCCTTGCATGGCAGGACGACTGTGAGGCTCCCTGTTCTTTCGTGCTTCACTTCGGGGCTGCCGGGTTTAGGATGGTTTAGGGTTTAGGTTCGAGGGTATAAGGTTTAGGGGTTTAGGGTTTGGGGTTTAGGGCCATGGTTCTTACATACACTTCAGATGCTGATATGACTTAGCGAGGGTCTAAGGAGTTGCCTTTTGTTGGAGAGCGCATTTCAGGCTTCAGCCCAACATGGAATTTGGAACTGGCCTCCACAAAGACTGTTGTTTTTTAAAGGGGCCCCTAAACCCTAAACCCTTAACCCTAAACCTTTAAACCCCTAAACCCCATCTACAGGATTCATGTTCGCCTGGGGTAAGCTTGCCAGGCTCAGGGGCTTAAACATCACAGAACGACGCAGTACGGCTTGGCTGCACTCTGGGGCTCACATGCTTGCAAATTGAGGCTAGGGGCTGAAGAATTGTTATCTGGTTTAGGGTTCGGGGCTTAGGGACTGGCTGGAATTTCGAGACCAGGATCTACCCCAAACCCCGCTCAAACTGATCTAACAACTTTACGGCCGGGCTTTCTGAGCCGGTGTCGTTCCGGATTTGGGGTTAGCGGCTATCCGTTTAGGTTTCAGGATCTGAGGTTCAGGGACTGGGTTGCAGGTGTTAGGGCTTAGGTTTAGGGTTGCGTATGGGGCGTTGTGTATGTCTGAAAAGTAAAGTTCCCATATACCACCCATGTCATTCTGATAACAATGCTCGATAAGAAATGCCCCAACCTTAAAGCCTGACAAATCATAGGCCACAAGCGGACATGTAAAAAAGGTCATGCAAATTAGCGGATGAAACCGATCTCACTGAAGCTGCTAGCCCTAGACCCGGAAAAAATCCAATAATACAACTTGGGTTTAGGCCCTAAACCCTAAACCCTAAACCCTATCCTTGAATTCATAGGATGGCTCTCAACCTTGCAATGGTGGCGTGACAGAAGCCCCTAATCTTGGGTTTAGGGTTTCGGGTATCCGTATTCCTTATACCTTAGTACCCTGATCCACAAACCCTCGTCCCTAAATCCTAAGACCTGCACAGTGCAATCACAGGTTTTAACCTAGACTGTGGGTACTGCCCCACCCATTAATAGTGAATAGGGTAATATTAAGAGCTATACCCATTCATTAAATAGATGCTCATCTAACTAACTAGTTACGCATATTCATATGTATATATTTTTTTCTAACTATACTTACTAGCCAACTGTTATACTGAGTGGGGGAGAGTACCCAAATTAGCCCAGTGGGAGGTGGCACCCAAATGGCCCCGGCTTCTATCGACCTCCTGCTGGCGCGACCAAGATGAGGCAGGATCCTTCGGTTGTGGCTCATGGCTTCGACGGCTCCGCAAACCCTAAACCCCTGAACCCTAAGCCCTAGACCCCTAAACCCTAAACAACTAGTCGCTAGCCTGCCTTGCCTGGAGCCAGGTTTGAACTGTTTAGGATTTAGGGTTTGCTTCCCGAACCTCAAGCCCTAAACCCTGTCAGCCTGGAACCAGCGCTCCTTCGCATGAAGGGATTGTGTAGGCTGGCTGGTGCAGACTTCTGCAATAAGCTTCAGAGTCAAAAAGCCGGCAGAAGGGGAGTTTCTCAAAAAAGTATGCCTTAGAGAATCGAAGATGAATTTGCATAATCTCCTTGTCATTGTCCATGTCCCATCATTTCGAAAATTCCTAAAGGCTGTACAAGACATCCTCAAAGGATGACGTCATGTCCATTATTTGAACTAAACCTTAAACCCTACCATCCATCTCAAGCCCCAGCAGCTCCATGTGTAATCTCACTTGCCGTCTCAAAAGGCACGCAGGAGTCATCAGAAGCCCCAAATCTTAGGCCTGTACTGTAAGCCCTGACCTCTAGCAGAAGCCGCGAGAGACTTGAGTGATAGCAGATCAAGGAAACCCTGCCCAAAACTCCAATACCATTTCTACTACCTTGCTAGTGGCATAGGGGTCCTTAGGGGTGGAGGTTTCCCTGTCGGTGGGATCCTGAAATTGAGGTGGTGGATAACTCTGCCCTATGTCAGAGAGGCGCCGCCGGGTGCAGGGGTGGGGTTCTTTCCGTAGAGTTGAGGGCTTTGGGCCTCCAGCAGTATGCCCACATCAAATCAGGTTTCCCTTCGCCTGTAGGCAAGCAGACTCTGGCAGACCCTTGGGCAAGGTGACCTAGGTGTTTTGGAGGTTTTTATGTCTTGTTGTCGTCAGCGGGAGATTTTTATTTTAATCGGAAAACGTAGAAGACTAGCTGGCTACCCTTGCAACTCTGCTTGCTCCACCGTCAACGTTTAAACTGCAGACACGAGGCCCTAAGACCGTGACATCATCAAGCCCACGCATCCCAGCCTCTGCCACCCTCCCCTGACACGAGAACCTTCCGCAAGCCCTTGAACCAACCCCTTGAGCCATATCCCAAAGCAAGAAACAAGAGAGCCTCCACATGCTCATCTTGTAAGAATTAAGAGCACAGCTGCTCACTAACTCCCTGGTACAAGATCTCCAAGATCAAAGAGGAAATTCTGTTCACTGAAACTCAGCAACCAGCATAGACCGTGGTGGGAGCCCCAAATTTTGCAACCGTAGGAGCCCTGAGCCCCTAAACCACCAAAATCCTAGACCTTAAATCCCAGACTCGTAGCCAGCAAGCTCCCAACCTGCATACTCAACCTACATCTCATGCTTGGTAGTTTCCTAAAATTTGGGGTACATGTTTCGGGGTCCCAATAATAAGGATTATACTCTTTTGGGGTCTATATTGGGGTCCCCTTATTTTGGGAAACTACCGCCTCTTCAAGGTGGACAGTCTGCACCATTATCCAGCGGCTCGCCACCCAGATCCTCCACGGGAAGGGTGCTGTTCATCCTTCTTCCTGTAGCTAGAACTGATTCTTCGTTCATTCCTTAATTGGCCATTCAGAACAGACCTTCCTAATCTGAAGACCATATAAACCCTAGACCTTATCTTAACTACTTCACACCATACATCCTAGACCTTTTGCCCAGATGACAGAGTCTCTTGCCTGCTAAATCACATGCAGCTGCGTCCAACAGCTTTCTCAGGTGGTTTAGGGCCTTAGGCTCTAGTGTCTAGGGCCGTTTAGGGTTTTAGGGTCAGGATTTAGGACTCATGGATAGAAGCAGGACGAACATCAGCGAGAAATGTGCTCAAGCCGAGGCAAAGCCGAGGTGTTACAAGCCCTTGAGACGGCGTAGGACATCAGTCAAGTTGTGACGCTGTGGTTCCATGTAGCTGTGCTGTTATTGCTACAGATTGCACCTGTGACGCTAGTGTTTCTTCCACACTTACAGAGTCTTCATCTGGCTTGTTGTTGCAGAGTATATTTTAAGCTATCATGTTATGGGTACATAGTAAGTAATATGGGGTTTCTTTGTTATGGCAACTTAGTTTAAGATCCTTAGCGGCAACCCAGTCATCCCCTCTTTGTGCCCAGGTCTCCAAAGTTACGGGGAAACCGATCGACTGGTACGCGGGCGAGCCGGTAGACGGTGGGCTCTCGAGTGCAAATCCAGACTGACATGAGTTGACATGATGTGAGCTATAGGGTTCAGGGTTTAGGGTTTAGGGTATAGTCTAAACTGCTTAGAGGGGGTAAGATAGGACAGTAGATAAGGGATAGAAAGGGGGATAGGCAGAGTTTCGACTATGGCTCATGAAGGTTTAATGTTACTTCTAGGTCAGTGTTCGTAGGGTTGGCTGCGAATAGTGGCGAGCTTGCAGATGCATTGTTTTAACTTGGAGGACCATGAAGAAAGATGCTACCTTGTAAAGACCCCTTTCACAATTTCAGGGACTGCGGTCTTTAAGGTTGAAAACCATGGACCCCTAGAATGGCCCTTTAACCCTAGGATCCTTATGTACCTACCTTCTGCGTACCCTTAGACCCGAGTCCAATGCTATGCTGCCGCCCATGCTCTTCAACTTACCTGTTCTTACAGTCCCGGACTGTTGAAGGGAATAAGGAAGTATATTCCCTATATAATCCCCGTATAATATAGGGTTTAGAATTCGGGTTATCATATTCTCAACTTCTCTTCTAACTTCCAGTAAGTCAAGACATGATAGGCTACGAGGGCGCCCGCATCTACGGCGACCACACGCTGGAGCTGAAGGGCATGCCGCAGCTGGGATGTAAGTGTGGGTATTTACCAAGGTTCAGTGGTTAGGGTTCAGGGTTTAGGGTTTAGGCTTCAGGGTGTAGGATTTTAGAGTTGAGGGTTTAGGGGTTTTTTGTATACATCAGAAACCTGTAATCCTCATTCTAGCGACCCTCAAGGCATTTCTATCTTTTGGAAAACGCCATGCTAGAGAAGGAAGGCCAGGAGTTTGATGTTTTTTGGGGCCTTTCTTTGTTAAAAGAGGATTTGGCAATTTTCATGCGGTCTGTGTTTTGTGTATATCACCTGCATATCTAAAGGAATCTTCCATACTTTAGCTTTTCCTGTTGGGATTGCACACTTTTCAAACTGTTTGGTGGGTAGTTGAACGCAACATCCTGTAGATGTTGCTAGATTTGCTAGATGGCCAGATATTCTGAACACAATTCTGCAGTGTCTACAGCATTAGCCTTTGACTGCAGCCGTCATCCATGCAAAGCTTACGAACAGAGAATGTTTGTCTACTTGTTGGGTTTGGAGGCACTAAACCGAACCGAACCCCTCATGGAAATTTCCAGCAATGTACAATCCCTTGTATAGTATAGGGGCCGCGAACAGTGGCACTATTCTTACTTGAGAGAAGTTCAAGATTGAACATGCCAAAGCGAGACGGAGGAATCAAACAAATTCAACGCTTACGATCCTGACCCTAAGCCTTCAACCCCATGCTTAGAACGTTAATCCTAAGCTTCTGGAATGAGGTGTTGGCGGCAATGTGTCTTTAACTCAAATTCATTACTCTAGCTTCCATGTTGCTCCATCGGTTGAAAGAATCTCCCGAATCAATCACATGGGGAGTCTCACCAGGGATACATATTCATTGCCTGCTTGATCGGCTCAGAAACTTAGAAGAAAAACGCAGGCTTTTCTTCCGCAATTCTTGCAAGTCCGTCTTGGCCCCGTGCAAGGCACTTGATCTTTCATAGCTCCTGGGCCCTGAACCATAAACCCTAAACCCTCCCAAAACATGGCAAGTCAAGGTTGGGAAAGACGCCGGAGTATGTACAGGTGCGGCGGCGTGGATCCTACTTTTTTGCTGGGGCTGGCCAACCCAAGCAAGCAAATAACCCCGAACAGATCCCTTCGGCATAGACATGTTTTTGGCGGAGTGTAGTGTTTTGGGGTTGAGAGCTTCAAGGGTTTCGGGGGAGTTTGGTTCCAGGATTCCATTACCCAAAGTGCTGACTTCAAAGTTGAGAGTTCAACGCTTGCGTGGCACAGCGTTTGCTGTGCAGGGCTGAAGGGTGCGAAGCAGTGCACACAGCCTGTCTCCAGACACTGAAGAAGATTTTTGAGGGGACTACATTGAATGTTGAGCCAAGGAGTTTGCATCTAGGCATAATTTCGACTACCATTTATTCGAAGTAGTTGAACTTTGGGGTAGCGCAATCAAGACTGGAACGAAATTTCTTGTATTAGTCACAGTCCGACTTACCAAGAAACCAGTCCAGTCCAGCCGTGCGGCCAGGGGACCTGAAATCAATCCTAGTTGGGGGGTAGTTTTTTGATGTGGTTATGCTTAGTATGGTTTGGGGCAGTTTGGGGGGATCTCCATTTATTGAAATACCGTTTCGCCAAGGTCCACATATTTCCGAAAACTAGCGGCCCATACTTGCAGGTCTTTGTGCAAGGAACCTCAGGCCTTCAGCAAGCAAAACTACCATTCCGTTCAAAGCAACTACCCTACCGCCGCAAGACACACGCTGAAGCAACCGTCATACTGCGAAAACTCGGCCGCCGAATCAATTGTGCTGGAATGAGGATGGTTGGAGGAAGATCACGTGCGGTAGAGGGGATAGTTCTATCGGACAGTTAAGGCGCTTGCAATCGAACTGTTGCAGTCCTCCAGAGATTTTCTGCAAGACCTTACGCCAACGCGAAACAAACCTTACCAAACCCAGAATCCTAAATCGCAAATCCTTCATGACATGTGACTGTAAGCGTGGCACCCAAACCATAGACCTGTAGACCCGAATGACCTTTCGGCAAGGCTTTTTTTATAGTCACATTTCCCATCTCAAGACCAGCAACGTGACAACCTGGCAAACTACCTTTTGGCTCAACTGGCGGAATGCCCCGAACCTGCAGTAACGCTTCATAAAGCGCTGTGACAGGAGCGGCTGAGGCGCTTCTTCTCCAAGTTTGGACCAGTGCCCTGTGCACTGTGCAGCGATAGGAAGTGTCGTGGAAGACAAGATAGCTGGCGAATAAGAGTATCATCACTGTCTTGAGCTAGGACAACAGTGACAGTTATCAGCAGGCGCCTAGATGTCTACAAACAACCAGATTCAGAATTCCTTCAAGATGATCACCCAGAACGAAGTCGCCGAAAAGTACAACGCAGGTGGAATAATTTAACATAAGGAGCGACTTCGGGGTCTCTGTGTGTCAACCAGGCTAGTTTCCATGCAGCTTGCATAGCGGTGACAGGGCAAGGACAGATGGAAATCCAACAATTCGTAGATGTCAGTCAGACCGATGCTCCTCCTCTACGACATAAGGCAGACCTCTAACATTTACTAAAGGACTTCTAAGTGAGCAAACAGAAAGTTTTTTTATTTTACCAGGGGCAGTCAAGGTGTGTTTCCTGTGAGGTCCCCTGTGCTGCTGTGCCGTGAAGTTTATGCGCACACAGCTCCAGGCTCATGCAACACAGAGCACTCGCCATGCGCAAGCATGTGACTGCAGACGCCCATAGAAACCCAAGCAGAGCAAGTGAGAAGAGCTTCTTCCGTGTTCGACTTGTTTGGCTTATGTCTTTCAATAACAAGCGAAGCGTTGCCAAAGCATTGCTTTGCTGATGACTATGAATATGAGCTTTGGGGCTTTACACAGCATTGCAGTCCTGAAGCATTATACCACCCTAAAGCCGCACGGCGCTATGACCTTGCGCATGTACGTAGTACCTCTCGGCCCCCATGCAGCCCCAATCCTGAGTCCCAAACCCCAAGTCCCTCCCAAAAAATCCCAAACCTAGTCCCGAAGCCCCAAATACCCAAAGACCCTAAGCCCTAAGCCTTAACCCCTAGACCCTAAGCCATGCTTAACCCAAACCCCTAAACCTTAAAACCCCCAAAAGCAGCTTTGAGCTACATGGCTGTGGATTGTCCTGCTTGTCCATGGGCTGCCGCGGGCTCAGTCGGGGCATTCAACCAACCCCCAGAGAACGAACTTAGGGTCTCGGTTTGGGGCTAAGGGGTTTAGGGTTTAGGCTTGGATGTGTAATTACTTACTCAGCATAGGCCCCTAGGCATGCTGGAGCGAGCATTAAGAAGTCTAAGAAAGATGGCTCTGGTCTGGCCTCTGCTCTATCCAGGCACTTGCCCTGCCCCAAAGTTGCTAAGGCAGAAGCCCATGCAGCCGCCTTTTATGGATAGTCTGTGTTAGCCCCATTTCTTTGGGGGTTGCTTGTTAATTTGGAGGAGCGTTGACTTGGGCATGAGAAGCATCACCAATCATAGCACTCATCGAGAACAGTCTTGTCTTTGTGGCTTTTTTGAGGAGAACCCCTCTGCGTGCAAACAGTCCTAAGCCAGCCCGACAGGAATGCTGGTAAGACCCCATGTATTACCCTAAACCCTAAGCCCCAAACCCTAGACCCGAAACCCCCAAACCTTAACCCTAAACTCCAAGCCCTAAATCCTAAACCCCAAACCCTAAGTCCTAAACTCCAAACCCTAAACCCCGAACCCCAAACCCTAAACTCCAAGTTGACAAAAGGAGTTGTAAAAAAACAACTTATCCTTAACCCCAGGCCCTAAACCCCAAACCCTAAACCCAAATCCTAAACCCTTTCGCAGCTCGAAAGGAATGCCGGTAAGACCCGATGACCTGGGGAAGCTCTCGGAACGTAGCCAGGCCTTGGGAGGGCCTTTTTTGGGACCGTGGGGCTTTTTGAGCCATAGGGGTTTAGGGTTTAGGGTTTAGGGGAACTCCTTAAAAGGGCTTATATAAGGGATTATGTAGGGGACTACTATAGGGGAGACAAAGGGGGATGTTAGGCATATAGACAATGGCTCATGTAATTTTTCAGGGTCCGAGGCTAGAATCTAGGAATGTGGGGTCTAGGGGTTTAGGCGTTTAGGGGTTTAGAGTTTAGGGGTGTAGGGTCTAGGGGCTTGGGCGTGTAGGGGTTTAGGGTTGGATTTGGAGATGTATGCTTTAGGGCGTAGGGGTTTAGGGGTGTACGGGCTTGAGGTTTAGGGTAGAATTATCCCAATGCACCCTGGTGTAAGCCCTACATGCCCTTGACCCCTCTAAAGGTACCCCCAAATTTTCGGAAGCCCCGATGTAGACATGAGCTGTTGCATATGTGGCCTGCGAGCTCGAACACTTCCTTCTCTGTAAACCCAAAACCCTAAAACAAAAAGCCCTAAACCCCGAACCCTAAAACCCCAAACACCAAACAAAAAGCCTTAAGCCCTAAAACCCAAACTCCTGAGCCATAGACCCCGGAAATTCGTGCTTCTCGGCAGGCCAAAGGCCGTGCCAAGTACAACACTGTCCGGGATGCCTTTCTCATCAAGTCCTCCGTCAGCAACGCCGGTGCAGGGTTCAAGCGACCAGGGTCCACTGACCCAGCGCCCTAAACCCGAAATGGTTTCAGGGCTGAAGGGAACATCTAAGAGGTCATCCCGTTTACGCTCAAAGGTTAAGGGTTTACAATTCAGGGTTAGGGTTTAAGACGAGCTCCGGCTTACGGTGCTTTCTCGGAAGACGTTGCATTGTGGGAAGCCAGAATGTTGGACGAACAGGTCATAATCTAAGTGCTTGCGATTGAGGAGAAGAAATGATGTGACAGTAGTAGCGGTCCTCGGGTCAGAAGATAGCAGTCGTACAAACCTTTACAACGAGAATCCTCATGGTGGAACATGCCAAGCGATCGCTGCAAAGCCATCTTGGTTGTTGAAGTCCACGTATTGTGGGGCCTTCATGTTCAGCTATGAAGTGGGTCGCAAGTTGAGAAAATAACCTGCAGCTGGAAGCAGAAGCGCACTGGATATCACGGTGGTGCTAGTTCTGGAGGAAGAGAGAGAGGCGGGGAATCAGATGAGGGAACTACCTGATCGTGATCCAGGCTCCGGCAAAACTTACAGCTGGGCTTTGGTTCCGTCACTTCCCGGTACATCTTTATCCGGACGTCCTCAATCTACAAGCTGGAGTCTGCCCAAACTGAGGTTTGAATAGAGCCCCAGATACGTTAATCACCGTTAATCGCTGCGGAGCCCACTTCAGCCCGAATTTCTGGAAGCGCGCCCCCCCATCTGTGTTTTCTGACAGCAGGTACCTCTTAAAGCCTAAAGTCTTATGACGGGGCAAGGGCCAAATTGAGGGGGAGAGGGTGCACCTTCGCGACGGTGGGGGCCCCTCCATTGAACCCCATATCCAGAAAAATCATGCCTGGCAAGCCTTCAGCGGAGGACCTCAACCCTAAAGCCTAAGACCCAAGGTTCAGTGGTGCGTTCAAGGCGGATATCCAGGCAACCGGGGTGTCGAAATTGGGATCACGGTTTTCCAGAAAAGTTCGTCTGAAGGCTTACTGGGTGTTAGTGGGAAATAAAGGAATATATTATTGGGTTTAGCGTTTAGGCTTGATAGGAAATAATTGAACATATTACATAGGGATTTTGTGGGGGTTATTGTCCCTGAATTATTCCCTATTTAGCCACCAGCAAGACGGGAGTTTTGTGGAATGCAAGGGGCTTCAGTCCAGTATGCAAGAAACCCTAAACCCCTCAGCAGCAGGCATTTTGCCAATGTTTTTTTTGTAGACGCAGAGGACGGGTTTGTGGCAAACTCCCAGAATCAGAGGTCAGAAATCCATGAATTCCACGCCCTGGCTGGAAAAGTGTAGGGTTTGAAAGGGTTAAGAGTCCAGGGTTTGGGGTTTAATGCGTTTGGCGGTGATTCAGATTTGCTTCCCATTTTTCATGAACCCTAGTCCCTAAACTCTAAACCTTTGTATCAAGTTGAGGTTCCTTGCGGTGACCGCATGACCCGTCCAGTTGATTCAAACCCTGTGCTTGAGCCTTACATAGGCCATAGTCTAAACTCCTGGAAGGGGATTATATAGGGGATTATATGTGGAACTACAACAGGGCTTCTGAAGGGGGATACTAGGAGTTTAGACTATGGTTCATACACGGTTGAAGTACTGCTACCCAGCAAGCCGCGACAATCCAGCTGACTGCAGATGTTTTCAGCTTTGAGGCCTGTAGTCAGAGACATGGGAACTTAGGGGTCTCGTTGCGTGGGGTTTGGCGATTTAGGAAATTGCATTTTGAGCGTTCTTAGGGTTTCGGCCGTAGCACGGTTTACAGACACATTGGAACCCTTGAACGTAGGGACTTAACACGAGTGGGTTCGCAGTTGAATCCCAGTCACTGGCCCCAAACCCTAAACCCCTAAACCCTAAACCCTAAACTCGAGGGTTTGGGGTTTAGGGTTAACTTTAATTCTGACTCCGTGATGCAGGGACTCCGTTGTGCAGGGGCGTTGAACTCACAGATTTGGGACGAAGATGACTCTTGTTCCCCCTGCCCTACCCCCCTATCCTCCAGCCCTACCCTGTTAGCCAAATTGGCCATGGTTCATGTCAAGCTGGCAGGGTCATGGGAAGGGTCTCTGCAGATTCTTGGCAGGACTAGGGAGCATAAGCTTGCAGCTGCGTCTCCATGCTAGAGTAGCAGCAGGTGTCTGTCAAGAAGGCAATTGGCTCCATGGACTTGGCAGAACGCATTGCACCCCGGCATCAGCAGATTTGAAACGTTCTTAGGTGAATGCCTAGGCCTAAGCCGTCTGCGAAAGGCTTCGTGCTTTGAAGACCTTAAGATGAGAGTTGCTACGGATTCTTCATCGTTTGCATCAATTTCAAGAGCTGAGCTGATAACCCTAAACCCCAAACCTAAACCCTAAATCTATGATGTATTTTTGGAAACGATGGTCCCTTTCTGGCCCCTGGTCCACTGTGGCCTCTTCGATAAACTTCAGAGTGCCCAAAACGGGGCGATAGCTGTAACAAGCCCCCTCCTACTTGCATCCATAAGAGTCCTTTTGAAGACATGATCGCCTTTGCCATCTTTGAGATTTCATTGTTGGTGCGCGTGGGATGCTGTGTGCCCCTAGGTTTTCAGCGCTAAGCACCGCTGCTGTAATTCAGGTGTTGTGCTGCGGGGTGGCTGCTGCAAGGTTGAAATTCTGGGCTTAGGAGAAGCGTGTGGCTTGGGCGCACAAGGAAGGCTGGTCACGTCGAACAGGAACATTCCGCCAAAGTGAAACTGCACGCCGCCAACCAGTGTACCCTAGCCCCTAATTGCTTTCTGTTAGAAGGGAATAAAGGAATGGACCAGTTGGACACGATCATATACGAAGATGTGGAATCAAATGGGGCTACGCTAGGGATCCATTCCTCCACTCTGTAACCTAAGCCCTATACTAGCTTCCATGTCCATTCCCTTCTGACAACCAGGTGTTGAGCTTTCAAAGCTGCACTGAACCCTCTCCTCAAATGACCACATTCTTCCATACCTCGGCCGGGGCATCACAACCAACGCCGGTTCCTGGAAATACTGAATAATGCCAGCAAGTTGAGAGGAAAAATTGGGGAGTCATTCAGACCGGTTCTGAACGTCTCTCCAAACAGGGGAAACCCTTGTGAAGGTTTTTGAAAATTAGGGGCTGCTTCTAGGAGTCCTTATGATAAGGATTGTGATGTATTCGGGGTCTACATGGGGGTCCCCGCAGTTATCGGAACTACTGTAGGAGAGGTTTTACGGATTTTGTCCTCATCCCTCCACACTTGCAGGATCCCTACCTGAACTTCAAGATTATGTGGAAGAAAAGCTCTTTGGGCCCTAAACCCTAAACCCCACCTCAACCCTAAACCAGAAAACCCTGTCTAAAGCCTAAAGCCTACCTCAACCCTAAACTCTAAACCCTATCTAAACCCCAAACCCTACCTCAACCCTAAACCCTCCACCCTATCTAAACCCTCAACCCTAGCCACCTCCCTTTCTGAAAGCCGATTGAGGCAGAACTTTGCTACGAGCAACTGGAATTGGGTGCGTCCAAGGCGGAGGCCCACTGTGAACCAAGAATCAAAGGTTGGTTTAGGGTGTAGGGTTTAGGGTTTCAGGCTTTAGAGTTTAGGGTCTCAGGGTTTAGGATTTAGGGGTTCAGGGTTTTAGGGGTTAGGGTTTAAGGTTTAAGGGTTCGGGGTGTGTAGGATGCAAGGTTTATCGTGGGTTCCCCTACAACCCCCCCCCCCCCAACACCCCCGTTATGTTACTTCAAGGGGAGCCTAGAACTCGCAAAGAGCTGGGTAGAAGGGCGCCCATATGAGCTCTAGTTTACACTCTTTGAAGGGGTTATTTAGGGGATTATATAGGGGTATGCTATAGGGCTTATTAAGGGGGATACTAGGAGTTTACACTATGGCTCACATAAATTTAGGCATGACCGTTTCTGTGGTGAGCTCTTGACGTGAAAAGCCATCATTGCCTGAAGCTGATCCCTGCCCACCCAGCTGCTGCTAGCCCGGCCCTAAACCCTAAACCATACCACTGTCAAAGCTGTAATTCTGCTTGAAAGCCGGATCCTTACTGGCCCGCAGATAGGACAGACCCGTGCGCAGTCCTCGAGGCTTCTTTGTAATTACCCGCCAAAGGTTTCTCTTAAGTGGGTTATATAGGGATAATGGAAAATGAAATGGAAACTACTATATAGGCTTTAGGGTGTAGAGTTTAGGGTCTAAACTCCATAAAGGGGGTCATCGAAGGGACTATATAGGGGACTACTATAGACTATAGGGGTTGTTTAGGGGGATGCTAGGAGTTTAGACAAAACCTCATCTGGGGCCCCTGTACCTTACTGGTTCTGAATAGAACAAGGGAAAAAAGTCCTTGTATAACCCCTGTATCACATATTCCCTAATTCCCTACTATGAACCAGTAAGTTAAACTTCAGGAACCTACCTTAGCTTTACAAGACCCGATTGCCTGCCTCTGTTTCGGATTTTCCTTTTGGCCGTTCGGAAGGAGACCTCAGTGAGGGCCCATGTTTCACGTTGTTCGCGATAAAGACGCAAAGTCAGATTTCATGAGGACATTTGTGATAGGCGCCTGAAACCAATAGTCGAACCTGCTGCATAAGTTTTCAGCAGAGAATAATCTCCGATCCAGTTTCTGCAGGTGTCTGTCCTGCGGGACGCTTTCCTCCGACAGCCCCAGTCTCGGCCGTTTGGGTTCAGAGCACATTTGGGTTCAAACAAGGCTGACAAGGTTCAAACAAAGCTGACAAATGCCAACTTTACTTTTAGGGCCAGAGGGGCCAAGGAAGTATATCAGTCATCCTGAATTACTAACAGTCCTGTAGTCCTAAGTCCCTGCATGGGTAGCCAAACGACTGACCTGCGGCCTAGATGCCCTACACCATCGTTGCAGAGCAGCTTCATTGTGTTGAGTTCTTGGCCAGAGGCTTGAAACCCTAAACTACACCCTTTGCCCAAGCCAGGGCATCATCTGCTAATTTGCTATATAGTCTGCTTAGTACCAGGGGAGGGGCCCTGACTTTGAGAGCAGCTGAATTTCAACTCTGGCGCGCGGCACTTAGCAGAGAAGTGTCTGTGCACGTTCTACATGTGGATATAGAGTTGTAGGTTTCTAGTCGTGCTTGCTTACAGGTATATATGCTATCATGTTTCAAGATATCCGCTTACCGAAAATGAACCTCCCACCTCTCCGAATTGAAAAGCCACAACTAGGCGTGCTATGTGCTAGGTGAGCATTATTGGCAGGGGAGCCCGAAACCCTAAGCCAACCCTAAACCTTAAACCCTTAACCGCGTGCGATTCAGAGGAAGTAATGCCCAGAGGTTGGTGTCCGAAAGCCCTCTACAACGAACAGAGCCCGTCATGATTCCATCAGCATCCCGAAATCAACTTTCTACAGCCACCTTACTTTGAGAATGGGGTCATCTTAGCTGGTTTCTACTTGTGGTGGCATGATGACCCGCCACGTGACTAGCACAGCGACAATTTGGATGCCAACAGGGTGGAAGTCTCTGTGCTAGGATCACCATGTTTGCAGAAAACCCTAGAATTGAAAAGGTTTTAGGGTTTAGGGTCCAACCCCACCCACCAAGTCCCGAAGAAAAAAGGAGAGGAGAACCCATACGCACCCAAATCCCTAAACACCCTCAAATCCAAACACTAAACCGTATAGCCCCATCAGCATTGCATGAAAGCAATTGTCCAGCCATCTACAGGTGTGCGGTAGTTTAAATCGTGTAGCCCCACCGTACCGAATCAGAATCTACACTCGTTGTGTTTGCAGTATTTCGGGTACAGAAGATAATTTGATCTAGTTCCGCCATTAGAAACTCATTAGCATTCCATCACGTTCCTACTCGGGACAGCCGTAATTGGTATAGTCCGCATGATGAGGATTATAGTGATTATAGTATGGTGGGGTCCCCTTTCATGGAACCCCAAACATATGGTGGGACCTGCAGGTCCTCTATTCCTTTCAGGTGCCACGGAGGCGATGCGCCTAAATTGCCAAAGCCAAAGCCATTGCTGCAACCGAAGGAGGAGGTGTTGGGACTCAGTGGTTCAGGTTTAGGTTTCGGGGTTCAGGGTTTAAGGTTTGGAATTTGTTGGTTTAAGGTTTGGGGTTTCGGGTGTGGAGCTTTGGGTTTAGCGTTTATGGTTTCGAGGCACGTGGGGATTGGGGAGTTGAGATTCGTTCGGGCCTTGAAGATGTGGCGCGCAGGCCTATTGGTTTGGGCTTCAGGTTTCAGGCTTTCGGGTTTAGCGGCAAAAGCGTGGAATGTGAACTCATGCTCCAGTTGACAAGAGGAATGTGTCAAAATCAGGAAGTTGAGGTTTCGGATCCTGGGGATACTGGTAAGCCGATGAGGATGGCAAGCTTCGTGTCCTTGTTTTGCAAGCAAAGTGGGTTGAGTTGTATTTACTATTCATTAGGACCTTCTGAGTTGATATTTAAGGTAAGTGCAATGGAGGAAAACTCTACGCTTAGGACACTGAGTCTGGGAAACCTAGACCAAATACATCTAAATCAAGAAACCTAAATCAAGAGCCTAGATGGTGGACCCTGAGCTTTACCCTTAGCTTTATATTCCCCCTGAAGTAGATAGAATATGGCTTTGGGTATTATATTATAATAAGATCCCCATATACCCCGGGGCTATCTACCCTGGAACCTACGCCTTTTTGTGGGCTCCCAAGCTCTGTCTGCTGACAGGTTGTGGAGAGAAGCGAGAATCCGAAGGCGCGGTCTCCTTCTTCAATCCATAAACTCCTGAATGGGTTTCCCAAAATTAGGGGTACCTTTTTCGGGGTCCCTATAATAGTGATTACCTGACTCCTACATTAGCCCTTGAATTGAAAATTCTAAAGCCCAGCCGCGCAAAGGCCCAAGCCTGAACCCCTTCTATGAAGAACGCGACGGAAGAAGGTCCACCATTGTGGACTAAGGGTCTTGTATTACTTGCTGGGTGGACACACGCACCATGGCCTATGGTTGAGAAGAGTAATTTTTTGGATAGCCAGCGAGCTGAGCGACCAGGCTTCACGGGGTGGGTGGCTTGGCGAGCTTCAGCGGTTGATTGGTATCTTGGGCCCCGCTACTACAACCTCCCTTAAGGATACCCGGATTAGCCTCAAGCCCTAAACCCTAAACCCTAAATGGCCTTAACCTTGGAGGACGGTAGCAGGGGGACCCAGAGGTTTAGGGTTTAGGGTCTGGCGCTGCAGCTTCTACAGGTGTTCCTTGACTCCGCGGCGTCTTGTTCAGCATGGCCCGGGAAGCATAGGAGTGTTGCAGCTGCAGTGAAGAAGCCCCTGCGGCCCTGACACCCCATACTGCAGGGGCCCTATTAAATTAGAATTGGGCATTTGCAGTATTCCATATTCGACTTAAATACGGAGTTGCACGGGGGTTTTCCTAAAACTAGGGGTACCGTTTTAGGTGTCATCAGAATGAGGATTATTGTTTTTTGGGGGTCTAGATTCGGGCCCCCTCAACCCTAAACTCTATTCATGGAAAAACCCATTTATGGAAACAGCCACATTGAGTTTCATGAGACAGGCGACCGCCGCTCCGAGCGTCCAACCTCCACAGCCAGCGAAGGTGTCGTCATTGGACAATGACTGGGGTACCGGGGATCCTGATCATATACCCTAAACCCTGAACCCTACCCTAAACCCTAAGGGGTTTAGAGTTTAAGAATGTGTTCAAGAGCTAGAGTCTGGAGCATCGGCTTCATTCCTATGGGGTACGCTAAACCCTAAACTCTAAATAGTAGTTTCCATTTTCCCATTATCCTTATATTACCCCAATGTATTATGTAGCATTGTAAATTGTGGCGAGATGTCCTGAAGGATATAGAACTGAGGGGACAAGTTGTTAGGATGAAGGCCTTGGATTTGCGGTTTAGGGTTTAGGGTTTGGGGTTTAGGATTTAGGGTTTGGGGTCTAGGGTTGGGGATTCGGGGTTTAGGGTTTGACCTGTTGAAGTACGACGGGGACATACGAGATAGGATTCATGCATGGAGTTTGGCCACGGCTCCTGCAAGCGGGGTCCTACCTTGGCACTGAATGTAGTACCAGGGTTCCTGGTAGAGGTGTAGTGTTGCGGCACCCTGTAGGTAACAGTTTTTACGAGAACAGTGCAGGCTACTCCCTCAATGGTAATCGCTTCTGGGTACCAATCAGAGTGCGGCACCCCGGTATGTAGGGGTACGAAAGTGGTGCTCTACGTCTGGAAACAGCCTGCATAACCTTTTATTGGTTCAGCCACCAAATGAAGCTGTAAATCGTGTTTAGGGAGCCCCATAGTCGCTGTGTAGCCTCTGATAATCAATATGTTTTTTAGACCCAGCATAGGATCCTCCCCGCCTGTTTTGTTTTTTTTTTTTGAGGCGCCTGGCGTCGAGCTCAGCTCCATCAAGGAGGCATTGACTGCTAATGTGGAGGCCGTGCACGCCCAGTACATGGCTTAGGATTTCGGTGTTAGGGTCTACGGGTGTCTACGGTAGGTCTAGGTAATGTAAGGGCTTGTTTAATCTAGTAGGACTTCAGACAGAATGGCAAGGAACATGGAAACTTCTACACGGGCTTAGGGTCTAAGGGTGAGGAGCATGAACACAAAATTGAAGCTGAGTTTACATATGGCTTGTGCTGTCGGGGCTTATTTAATGAGAATACGGTCTCAGGGCATGTTATATTCAAATCGCAGAAGGTGAGAACCATGTGGGTAGCTGTTCAAGCTTGTACATTGGATTCAGGGCCTGGGGTCAAGGATTCAGGGCCCACAGTAGGATTTAGAGTTTCGGGCTCTAAGGTCTTGCAGTCTTCCAGAGAAAGATGGAATGGCTGCATTGGCGGGAACAGTATTCTGATTTGATATGTGCATTTGTTGAATTATTTCAGGAGCAGGAGGATTAAGCTTAGGAGAAGAATGGTCTTGGGCCAACGTTCACGGGTGCAACCTTAAACCCTAAGCGCTTGACCTTTAAACCCCAAATCCTAGGATTGCGGCTGGCTGGGAGATTTTGGACCTGAGATTCATGGTTTTAGGGGTTTTCGCAGCTTCTGGCAGAAAAGAGACTTGCAACAAGAAAGTCGTTGAGTCGACCCTTCCATGAATCCACTGGTTCTGCGTGTCTTGAAGTTATGCCTGCAGACCTGGAGCTTGAAACTCTGAGTCAAGTTGAAGAGAAGGGAAACCTCATGGAACCTTAACCTCGTAAACTGCTAAGCCCTAAACCCTCAACTTCCAAAACCACCGCAAAGCCCTGAAACCTTACAAGCCCTGAGCAACCTTTGAAATCCACCCTCAAAATCCTAAACTTCTAACCGCAAACACCTTCAACCCCCTCAAACCCCTCACACACCCCAAACCTACGGCGTAAACCCTGAACCCAAGCAGTAAATCCAGAACCCTGAGACCCTAAACCCTAAGCCCTAAAACCTTAAACCCTACTAAGCCGTGAAGCCCTAAATCCTAAACCCTAAACCCAGATAGCGGTCGACGACGACGTCGCTCTCGCAGCTGTCGGGGGCTCAGAGCCAGGACGGGCTTAAGATTCATTCCAGGGATATCGGGGTTTAGGGTGTAGGGCTTAGGGCTTAGGGTTTAGGGTTTAGGGTGTAGGTAGGGCTTAGGGTTTAGTGTAGGGCCTAGGGTTCCCTATAGGGTTATATATGTAGGATTAGAAATAGCGTTATATACAGGGTTATATGGAAGTTGTGTGCGGATAGTACCCCCGATATTGGAAAACATGGAAGTTGGCATGGAAACTATTGCCATGTCTTTGTGGTTTCCCTGAGGTTTTAGGGTTTTGAGGTAAGGGTTTAGGGACTAGGGTTTGGGGACTAGGGTTCGAGAATATAAGTCTTGGGAGGGACTATAAGGTTTGGGGTTTAGGCTTTAGGTGCTGAGGGATTCAGTCTTTGGGGATTTAGATTTTATGGTTCAGGGTTTAGGGCCACAAGAGGGATGGACACATCCAACCTCCGAAAACCAACGCGGTCCTGCCGGCAACCTTCAAATAACAAGGGCAATTCTGATCTTCGTGCTCTTGGCAGATTCCTAGCTCAGCATTTAGGGTATCAGGTTTAGGACCTGTTGTTGCAGAACAGCATCTAAGCCAAAGCTTTCTGTATACTGCAGACCGAGCACCCATTCAAACCACGATTATGCTGTTGTAGTATAGTCCACCACGAAAAAATTGCATCCAGGCGTTTAGGCTCCAGTTCTAGACCCTAAGCCCTGCAGCCTAATCCCTAAACCCGAAAGCAAGAACCCAAAACCCCTTAACCCTAAGCCCTTCCAGCTAGTATAGGCTCCTGTTCTAGAACCACAATAAGTACCTCTATTGCTCCGAAATATGAAATGCCACTCCGTTGTGGGATCTGTCTTGCCAAGGCCAAGACAATGCTCAAATTTCCCCAAGCTAAACCCTAAACCCCTAAACCCGACCAGAAATCACAACCGCAGATCCCCCTAAGCTACAACTCTCGGCCTGCTTATAATATTTGGGCCCCCAAAGCCCAAAGGCTCAGGCCAAGTTACACAACAGTATACGCTGGAGCCTTGCTTTATTGTTTTTTGAGCCAACGCACAAAAAGGCTCTTGCTGTGGAGAAATCGGGGCTGAGCCAGTTCGGAATTTGACAGGCGAACTGTGCTCACGGTTCCCGAAACAGTGCTGAAGCTCTCTGGCTTCTCGTTAAAACTTTGCGTGCTGGCTGAGCTGTTTGTCTGCTCTCTGAGTGTATGAATTCCGAGGCTTGGAAGGGCCCCCGAGCCAATTGAACTTGATCCCACCCTACAAAACAAGCCCAAGCCTAGAAGAGCATTTCCAGTTTCCACCCTAAATCGCTCAGAGGTCGCTGCAGCTTCGGCCTTAGAGGACGAGCTGGGCCTGTTGTTTGCGGACGCCCCTGCGCCCGAAACGGATGCCCCCGCCGAAGCCCCTACTGAAGCTGCCCCTGCTGAAGCGGCCGCCGACGAAGCTGAGCTCCTTGGACATGTTATGGGAAAATATTACTGCGGGTTAGTAGGGATTAAGGGAATAGAAAAAACACATATACATATATACACAGGGCTTATAGCGTTTAGGGTTTAGACTGGGATGCTGGCTCTGGGATGCTCCAACGCCGGGAGGTGCTGTGTATCGCAGGCTAAAGGACTCTGAAGATTTGATTCGGAAATCATGTCCCGCCAGGCTCAATAATGGCGGGACTCATGCAAATCATTCCCCCTCGTATACGCCCCAGAATAACCCTTTCCTTCTTTTGCAGTCTCACACCTACCTGGGATCCTAAAGGGGCACTACATTTCGAGAACCGCACGTACACTCTACTGCAGCTTGGTCCGCAGACCTCGAATCCAAGCTTCTTGCAATCATGGAAATGAGAGCTTCCCAAAATTAGGGGTACCGTTCTGCGTGTAATCATATGACGGACTATAGTATGCTGGGGTCTATACTGGGGCCCCCCTACCACATGACGAATTCGAAAGCGAGATATCATGACTTGTAAGGCAGGCAGTGCTAATGCTCAGCATGATAACAGGACAAGTGAAACATGTCACAGGCTATGGATGACATGGGGCCCTCCCAAAAAGCTGTTTAGGGCTTTTGTTTTAGGACCCTCCCATCAGGCTTACTTACCCTCGAGCAGGTTGCAGCAAACCGACTCTGAATATGCGTCATCACCTTTAGCCACAGACTTCCAGTCTTCATGAACAAGGAAGCTGCGGCTGCTACTCCCTCCAGGAGCGCCATGCAGGCCATATAACAGACTACGGTCTTGAAACACACGGGGTACTTGGGGTTCCATGTTGCGTACTTGGAAGGACGTTACGCCTGCTCCTATCCGAGGCCTGAAGTTCAAGAGGATGCCCCGGCGTCAAAGGGCCGCAAGAAAAGGATGCCCTTTGGCCCAACAATGGGTGTCAGGGTTTTGGGCTAAATTCTTAAAGCCAGGTTTTTGTAGGTCGCGATTGTTTTTTTTTTTGGTGGGTGGGGGAGCGGTGGGTGGGTAAAGCCCTGAACCATTAATTGGGACAGTGTCTCCTGATAGTCATGATGTTGCCATAGTATAGTTACCCCACATCCAATCACACTTTTTAGAAGCATTGTGTCGCGCCAACCCGTGCAAGCTTTTTCTTGCTGGTGTTGAAGCGCGCAGTGGGACAGCAAATAGGTACCAGTATAGGGGAGTACATATGGTGATTTCATTGGGATCCACTCCCGATTCTCCCCTTAGCGCCAATGTTCTTCAAGGGGCCCTCAGTCAGCAGGGTGGTTCCTTCGAAGGTCCAGCGCAACTTGCCAAAGAACCTAACATGACAGCACCGCTCACATAAGACCGCCATGTGAGGCAAGTGGTTATCACGGGTTGTGACAATAATGTTCGGGCCCTAAACCCTAAACCCTGTAACGGATTTTATCACGAATGTGGTCGAGTGTTCTATATTCGGGCATTCGCTTCGGGAGACCGCTCCTACCTCACATGGTAGCTTCCTGTCTCTAAGAGGAGATCACAAATAAAGGTCTTACTTCACATGGTGGTTTCCATGTAGAGCGGGACCTCATATAATTAGACCCCTCAATAGTAGAATCCTTCTTACAGGGACCCCCAATCCCCAAATGGTACCCCTAATTTTGGGAAGCCCCCATGTAGTCTCACGTAGTAGCGTTCATCATCATTCGCGAAAGAGAGGCGCTTCTGATCGAACAGCGCGTTCGCTTTGATAACTAGCCGACTGAGGGTTGAAGGACCAGTTTCCGGGGTTTACTGCCGGGTGCAGTGGATTCACTATGGTTTAGCTAGAATTCTGGGATAAGTTGAGGTCCAGGAATTATGTTCACAAGAATAAGCTTCAACAAGCTAACAAGCTTTCAGACCTAAACCATAGACCCCAATTGTGCAGGAGCACTTGCACCCTTTGCACCTAATTACCCCTAAGAAAAAGTGTTCCCAATATGATGCCACTATCTGCTTGGCATTAAGGTTCTTATTTCGGGAGGGTCGCGATTCATTCTTAAAATCTGAAACATGGTCTCATTGCCCTGATTGCTTCATCTTCATCACTGTGAAGGTTTGCACTGTGACAGCAATAGAAGGGGCATACGACTGATCGCACTCCTATTGCATATGAGCTATAGTTGAACTTCCTAGAAACCCCTCTTAATAAGCCCCATAGTACTCCTCAGTATAATCCCCCATAACCCCTTTAGTAAGGACTTTAGACTACAGCTCATATTATCGATTTCCGTCCGCCAGGGCCCTTCCTATTATGTGGGAGTTTCTCCACGGCATCCTAAACGGATCCAGGAAGAAGACCTTTTGGAAGCCCTATTATAGTCACCATGTGTCCCTCAGGTCCCGCCCAGGGTACGTACCTACCCCTGCTTTCAGAAAACCTCCTGCCCAAAAAAGGTGGCACAACCATGGGCGCATTGAGGGGCGTGACAGCCGCCTGCCAAATGCGAGCATCAACGGCACCTACCTGGCCTCTTCCTTAAACCCTGGCCGACTTTTTGAGGTTGGGGGTTTGAAGTTTAAGGCTGTCGATGTAGAGTTTAGGCTAGGTTTAGAATTCAGGGTGTAGGGCCGAGGATTTCACAAAGCTCAGGATACATTGCGTTAGAGCTTTTACCTGTCCTGATCCAGAAGCATCGGGTCCTCTGAGGTCCAAGATGTGATTGTCAGAAACACCGCACAGAATCCGTAAAGCGCTGCTGGTTATAGTCTTTCCCACAGTTGTTCCATGGTCTAGAGCAGTGCTCCCCCCCCTTTTTCCCGGAGGCTTGTCTTGAGAGTTTCTGAAGATTATACCGACAAAATCCTCCCAAAAAGGATCCCCAGGATCTCTTCAAAATTTCCCTCGCGCCCGCAAGGCCTTCCCATTTCGAGAAACCACTCTTTAACCACTCTTTGGGATGCGAGATCTGATAAGAAGACCTTCCAGGACAAGGCGATGCTTAGGGGGTGCGTTAAACGATTGCCCGGACTTGGCGCCCTAAACCTGAAATCCTCGAAGCCCTAAACCACAACACGTTTACAAGCCTCTGAAAAAGCTGGAAACCTTAAACCTTTAAGCCTTAACCCAACCCTAAGCCCTAATCCCTTAACCCTTGACCCTAAAGCCTTAACCCTACACCCTTGCCCCTTCAACCCTAAGCCCTAAACCCTTAACCCTAAGCCTTTGACCCTAGAACCTGAACCCTTAACCCTAAACCCCCAAGCCCCGTCCCCAGGTCAAGAGCAAGCATGAGCTCTTCCACGGGCGCCCGTGCTGGGAGAAGGTGCAGGCCGATGGTGCGAGGGTTTACGGGATAATGGGTAATGGATTACACAGGGTTTAGGATGTAGGGTTTAGGGTTTAGCGTTCAGGGGGTTTAGGGTTCAGGGCCTTAGGGTTGAGGGTTTGGGGTCTATAGGGATATTCTAGGCATGTGGGGATATCATATAGGGATTAACGTATGTAGGGGTTCTATAGGGATAACGGAAAAGAAAATGCAAATTAGTTGTCAGTTTAGGATTCTTGGGCTTGTGTTTTCAAGGTTAGCCCTGAACTTGAATGAAGGTCCTTTCGGTTGGCAATGCCATGATCGTTCTCCTTGTGGGAATTTGTGTTGGCTTTCATGCCGATTAGGATCATCCTGCACGCAGCGGCCTGGTTGTTGGGTTCGTTTCAGTCCAATCCTGCAGAAGAGATGCTCACCATGGCGTACCAAAGTTCCGGTAATCAGCATGCTGCTAAATAATTACGAAGTGTCGTAGTTTGCTGTAGCTATGCCTAAGCCAGACCCACGGCTGCGAGAGTAGCACTCCCTAATTTTGCAGGTAGCATCCATAATTCCTGCAAGACCCCAAGCCCCAAGTTCTATTTGTGAGTAGTCTGAGGTGGGCAAAGAGGAACGCCGAGTTCTCTTCTTTAGCAATCCGCAGTTCATGTCGCTTATCTGCATTAGGGTTTGGGTTTTGGGGTTCTTCTGGAGATGAGGGATCGTGGTTTACGGTCTGCAGTCCCTGCTTCTTCACTTCGTCAGGTTGGCGAAAATATGTGTAACAACATGCCAAGATCATGGCAATCAACTTAGTCAGCAAGATGAGGTGATGAGTTAATGCCCTATGCAAGAAAGCCTCTTTGCCGTATCAGATCCCAGATCACCAAGAACAATTCCATCAAACCGCAGTTCACTATCTTTGCCGCTTTTAGACTCAGGTGGAAGATCAGCAACCGCTACGACGACCTTGCACAGGTCCTCTGGACTGGATCTAGGAACTGCAGAGGGGTTAGGGCTTCAGGGCAGTTGCTGTCAGAGCAGACAGACCTTAAAGCCGGAGCGCCGTGCTGAAAACCAGTTGAGGGGAGCCTAGGACATGGTAATCTGAACAAATATTGCTACCGCTGTTACACGCTACTTTAAGGTTTAGGGCTTAGGGTGGGCTGTTCTTCTTCTTAGTGTGTTTACTTCTGTTACCCGAGCAAATGCTAACAAGAATCGGAACCTGCAAAACCCTAAACCCTAAACCAGCCAGGTCTTTGCTTTTGCGAGGGCCGACGACGTGACAAGGATGGCACCCTCAGGCAGACCTTTATGGGTTCGGGTCTAAGGTTTAGGGTTTATGGTCGGTTCGGGTAACTCCTATATGGGGGTTTCCCAAAATTAGGGTCACCAATTTTTTTGCCCCCCCCCCCTCCCCCCACCCCATACTAAGGATTATAGTATGTTGTATGTTGGGGTCTATATTGGGTCCCCGTATTTTGGGCAACTACTATGTTTCCTTGGGATTTATGTTTCATTTCTCAGTCTTGTCCTCAGGAACGGGGTAAAAAGCACATGTTTTGAATTGAGTTCTAGGGAAACATCATGGGGCTCGGGGATTTGATAGACCGGCGTGATGCACACACCCAGCTGAAAGAGGCCACTCACATTTTCTAAGCATTTCGGACTATAGGGAGGCCAAGCTAGACCCCAACATATTATCATCCTTATTATAGGTACCCCCCCGAAAGGTAGCCTAAATTTTGGGAAGCCCGCAAGTTTCTCTAAACCGCTTCAAACAACCTAAACTTGCAGAGCCTCCGGACAGTAAAGAGATCCTGCTTGTGTCGACACTCCTCCAAACGCAGGATAATTCAGGGTTTCTTGTTGATGATGATGAGGGCTTAGCTCTGGCTTTTGCTTGGGTGCTTTGCAGACCAGGCTACTGTCTCGCAACAACAGGATAATTTTGCTGTGCGGATCCGATAGGAACAGTGGTGGGAAGTAGGACTGGAGTTCGTCTCCAGAACCATATCCTGAGCAAAGTTTGCCATTAGGGCAGCAAGCTCCCCAAACAGCTCAAGACATCCAACAGTGCTTTCCTACCGCTTCCTCTGTGATGTCTTGACGGTCTTCCCCAAGCTCACGTGTGCATAGTCCTGCAGGCAACGCGCCATTCTGGACACCTCAAGAATATCATGCCTGTCAACCCACCACACACGGCTTCATTCAACCTTAGATCTGTGTGAGCGGAGATTTCGGGCCTTTGCGCAGCTCACTCTGCAAAACCAAGACTTGGATGTGGGTGTGCAACAACAGCCAGGGGTGCTATTTCAATGCTTGCCAACCCTGTACCCTAAACTCCCAACATTAAACCAAGAATCCTAAACTCTGCAAGTAGGTCCATTGTCAACCCTTGAGCCCCAGATGTTACTGGACTCCAGCACAGCTAGGTTACACTCTTTTTGTACGGGGTCATGGGGGCCTTAGAGGACCAGAAGGTCAGTGTATTGAGACCCTTCTCCTTGGGCTCCTGATACCCTGAAGAACACCTTCGATGGTACGTCTTCGATGGCCGCGATCACTACGAAGATGAAAAGGCCGAACCTATTGAGTCGAGCAGTTTCAAGCAGCCTCCTGCTTGCTTTATGCAGTTGGTGGAAGTCCGTGATGTACCATATTGGCCGAGATAATCCAGAATAGTATGGTTCCAGATGCCTTGTTTGACTGTGGTATAGCGCACCTCAAATTAGTTGAGGTTTCAGTTTCTGAAGCCCAGGATTTCACGCCTCCGTACGGAGAAGGGTTGTCGCAGTAACCTCCTACGTGTGATGCGAGACTCGCTATGTCGTGGCCGTTTCCGGAAACTGGGCATCCTTCTTGGGTGTTCCCATCATAATATGGATTACAGTATATTGCAGCGAACCTCTCATTTTTGGAAATTCATATGTGTCTCAGTGTTTCTGCGCTTTCCTGGGAGTACTTGCCTATAGTATTACAGGGCTGCTTGTTTTGCGGTGGAATGAGCAGATACAGACAAACTTGTTAATCTTTCCTGTACCAAACACACCAAGCCCATGTCGCGGACTTTTTTGGAGAAGACAGTTGTCGTTGTAGGGCCTCTTTTTGGGTTTCCATGTTAGTTTGGAGCGAGCATACTTCCCGGACGAATGTACGGACAAGCCTGGAGCAACTACCGTAAGCAATGCCCAAGAACACGCGGATGGAGTTACTTCATGACCTTCGTATGCTAAGGTGCCCTAGACTCTTGACCCTAAACCCTAGTTCGAACAGTGTAAGGTGCTTAGGGTCATGCAGGATGCTAAAAATCAACCTTAGGAGGACCTGTTTGCAGCGGGCTTTGTAAAGGAAATTGCGAAACCCTACTAGGCAAGTCAGGCAATCCCCTCTCCCGAATACTCAACACCGCCCCCACCCCCTCACGCCCTCAATAATCAATGCTCCCAGCTAATACATACTGGCACTCCATTGGGAATAATGTCTTGATAGGGGGGTTCATTAGTAGAGAGAGGGGTATTCACATGCGCTTGTTCATCACGTTCCGAATACCGCGGCTCTTTATTTCTGCGCCGCGAGCTAACACAAGGAACTCAGACACTATACCCCTTTAAGAAACATGGAACCCTTCAACAACACATGAGTGCAGGGCCCGTTTTAAGCTACCATGCTTTTGGAGTGGACCGCATGCAGGTACGCTGGGTCGAGCTGGAGGCACATTTTGCTTAGAGGTGGTTAGTAGGGGAGAAAGGAGCTGATCCCTTTCGACATGCCCTTGCCATCCCTCATCACAGTCTCCCTTTCCTCTTCCTTTTCTTAAAGCATTAGCACAATACATTTTTCGACTTGAGCCAGACAGGGTTCATAGGTTTCAGGCAAGTTTGGGGTATACCCGGGGTACTCAACTGGGCAGTCGCGTATCAAATAGGTGCTCAAGAAAGGTGTAGGGTACAAGCCTTCATGCGTGGTCTATGCCTTGGCCTTGCACTTTCATGTTTTGTCTGACCCCTCCCTAGTTGCGATAATCTAGGTTGCAGATTTGGGGCTTAGGGCTTGGCGTTCTGGCTGGAGGTACCTGTTATGTAGCAGAGAAATCAACTACTCTAGAATTAGCTTAGAGCCGTTCCCCTCAACGTTTTCAACAAGGGCCTTTGAGATCGGTACCACCGTAATTGGTAGCGACCGTGTTGGTTTTCTTCAAAACGAGAGCAGTTCTGGCCAAAACTGCGAAACCACCTTTGGCGATCAGAACCGAGCCCAAGTCTTTTTGTGACGGTATGCTCTAACTAATTGCACTGGACAGGAGGAGGGGGTGGAGCTTGGACGGGAGGGTGCAGAATCAGCAGGTAACTTGCCTCGGGCATCATTTTGGACCACGTGCCCTTCTGCATGTGGAAGCCGAGCTAAAAGGGTACCCGGCATCCGGCTCCAAGCAAGAAGGAGCGGTTGCCTCCTCAGCTGGCCATGTATCAGCACAATTAAGCTCCCTGCAATATCATTGTAGTTAAAGAAGCCCTGCTACTTAAGAAAACCCTCCAAGGGGTGCCCTAGTACTCAACAATCCTAAGCCTTACACCCAATTTCAGGAATCTTTCCGTCGCTCATGCTTTAATCGGGATTTTCTAGAAAATCTAGTCGAATATTCCCCTAACCCTGCAGAAGCATCTTGCTCTCAGGCAGAAGATGAAGAGCCAGAGCGGAAGCGCAAGAAGACTTCGGAGTCGAAGCCGCCAGAGCCCTCGAAGGACCCAATGATCATCTTCACGTAAGCTATAGTCTAAACTCCTCAAAGGGGGGCTATAGGGCATGATGTAGGGGAGTAGTATAGGGGCTACTAAGGGGGATACTAGGAGTTGAGATTATAGCCCACGTTCAAGGTTCCTGTTGCATTTTTGCTTCTTGGCAGCTCCCGGAGCAGGACTATAGTCCCCCTTAAGTAGATAGAATATGGGGTATATGGTCCTGCGCTCTGCGTTCCCAGCCCCCCCCCCCTCCCCCCAATGGTATCCCCCCCCCAACCCCCCCCATGATATGCTTCAAAA
>CAJNIZ010009113.1:139127-220988 GCA_905231905.1 Symbiodinium pilosum
TACTAGTGCTACTAGTGCTACTAGTGCTGCTACTACTACTACTACTACTACTACTACTGAGACCGGTCTAGATGGGTAGTGGGGTACCAGGTAGTGGGGGTCCCTGGAGTCCCCCAGGAGGTAAGGGGTTCTTCTTCTATGGTAAGGGTCTTGGGTTAAGGAGATTGGCGGCTTTAGGTTTGTAATGTTTAGGGTTTCAGGCTGTAGGATTTGAGGGTTGAGGGTCTAGGGTTAAGAGCATGGATTGCTATAGGATCCCTTCCTCTTTCGCATTTAAGCAGTATCGATTTAGGTGGACTTTGGGGGGACCAGGAGTTTCAACGTTTGCGGGTCCTTGGATTGAGAGGGTTTGGGGATTTGGGTGTAGGAATTGAGCGTTTGGTGCTTCCGATTTCTTCTTTTGGGATTAGCGGTTCAGGGTTGCGGGATTGACGTCCCCCCCGCCCCCCCTAAAGGCACGGTACCTTCCAGTTGACCCTTTCCCAGAAATTATGTTTCACATTAGGAGCCCAGCTTTGGGCAATCCTGGAAATTGGGGGCCGTATTGCCAGGCAATACGCCTTGTGCTAGTATCCCGCTAGCAGAAAACTGGCACTTGCACATTCTAGTCTAGTTCTTTGCATATCAGGCCCGCACCATCAGCAGCACCACAACCTGACACTGAAAAAGTTTGCTACTCAGAATCATAGGTTCCTTTTCTGAGGGCCACACAACAACGATTACATATTTCAGGATGGGTAAGGGGACCGGAACTGAAGCGCAAAAAATCAGGTAGAAGCCTCAGAAAGCAAGACGCATTTCCACTCATCATGCCTGCATTGTCGTAATAAATGACCCAAACCTCGAACCAAACCCCAGACCAGTGTCCGTCCCCAAGTGTGCTTGCCACGTTGAACCAGCCAAACCTTTTCATAAACCGTGCAACTGCAAAGCAGTAGTAATAGTAATAATGAAATCATGGGCTCGCGTACTAGCCCCCCTATACTACCCTCCCTAGGTCCCCCCATCCCAAACCCTGAATCCTGCACAGCTACCCTAGATGACATCCTCAAGTGAGAAGGCACTCTTGCCACCTCACCTCTATATCTGACACCCTAAATTGGGTATGTGAAGAAACTCCAGAATTTTGTGCCCTGAAGTCCAAATTCCAATCCTGGTATATCTGAGGAAACTCCTGAAGTTGTGCTGGGGAACTAGAGCTGCGTGCTGCGGTTGTCTCCTTTTCGAGGCGGGCGAACAGGGCTTGCCGTTTAGGAAGTAGGACGTAAGCCAATTTGGGGTTCGGCATTCAGTTCTCTCGTTCCTGTCTGGATTTTGGGTATTAGGCTCTGGCTTTTGGGCTTCGAACAAAGGATGTACTTGGAGGGTCAGGGGGACTTCGTAAGTAGGGTAATAACCCCATATAGTAACCATCATTGTCCCCATTTTTAACCTACTTACTAAGTCCCCGTGGTGCTCGCCAAGTAGAGTATGCCCATAGCGGCCCCCGCTTATTCCCAGTTGCACTCCTCCTTGAGGTTTCTGAGCTTCAGAAAATCCATATGGTAAAAGCCCGCCACACAGAAACAATACCAGGAATCCGATGATGGTCTGTTGTATACACCGACACAAGATTGACCTCAGAATTTCGCGAGAGCATTTTGTCGTTTTTGAAAGGGGAGATGACTGGATGAGTCGGGTCCTCTGCGAGCATAGAAGCAGGCAGCATCTTGCCGTCATTGTCATTGTCATAAAACTACGTTCAATACTTCACTCATGGCATACCTACGGATCTTAATGAAGTGGTTGTACTACAGTTTGCGGATCCTATCCTACAGCCCAAGCTTAAACCTCCATCTGCAAACAGGTATCTCGACTAAGACTGCAACTCGCATGAGTCCAGGGCTTTTCACCAGCAAACGGCTCCAGCTTTGCACCGCCAAACTTAACTCTTGGGGGCATCCGAGACCTTTCCTTCGTCTGAATCCAGGTGTTCTGCGTTCTGTGCTATTCTTAATGCTTCTCACCGAGAATCCCTTTCTTGATGTACCCTAGGCAATGAAGCGCCTTAATTCCTGAGCCCTTCGTACATCCCCAGCCCTGAGGGCCAGAATCAAACCTGAACCTTAAATGGGAGCTTTCTCCGAATAATTTCGAAGAATTCCTGCAGCATTCAAAACAAACATCCCCCGTCCCTATATCATTGCCATATACCTCAGAACCCTAAACCCTATAAATCCTAAGCCCTGTAAACCCTGTAAACCCTAAACCCTATGAACCCTATCAACCCTAAGCCCCAAAATGACCCAACTCTATCTTCCGGCCTGAGAGCCACTTACCATGCCTGATGGCCAGCCTCAGGGGGCTTTAGATTTCATTGCCATTAGTATTGCTTTTCATGCTAGTGCTGTGGCTATCATTACTATTATTATTATGAAAATTACTATTATCAAATTGTTGTCATTACCATTATGATTGTTGTTGTTCTATACATTTTGAAGTTATCAGTATTATCTGATTATTAGTGGCAGTATTCGTTCTGCTATTGCTATTCTGATTACTCTTGGGGTTGGGGGGTTTCAAGCATTTCGCCTGATCCATCCCTAAATCCTGGCTTGTACCCCTGACTTGTACCTCTGGGTTCAGGGATCCGTTGAGGGAATTCTAGGGAGCCATATTGGTTCATACTGTTAATGGAGGAAATCTTGCACCAACTTAAGTCCCTAAACCCTAAACCCTAAACCCAGAGTCCTAGGAATGACAGTAGTTTAAGGCCCCTAGGTGGTGCAAGATTTCATCCATCAACAGTATAAGGGCCGTATCCAAATTTCAACCCAACCTGGATCCTCTAATGCAGTTGCTTTTGGGTTGAGTTTTGGAATGGTTTTTGGGCTAGGATTCTTATTACGGCCCCTCCAAAAGGGTCGTGCACTGGAGGGTCAAGGTAAGCCCTTAAACCCCTAAAACCTAAACCCAAGCCCGAATGAGCCCCAATCCTGGTAGCTCCCTATTGGGCCTTCTTAGCTCCTCAATCCTGGTCAACCTAAAGCCCTAAAACCTTAAAACCCTATAGTCCCCCTTCAGTAGATAGAATATGTTTTTTTGGGGATCTTATTGTAATTATAATATACGCAAAGCCAGATTCTATCTAGTTAAGGGGGGCTATAAACCCTAACCTCCAAACTCAAAAATCCCAAAGTCCCATGAGCCCCATGGGCGCCCTAAGAAAGGACCCTTGGACACCCAGAGGTTTCTTTGAGGGACCCTGGGAATCTTCCTAATTAGGGGCATAACTGCAGTTCTAGGGTTCTAATTAGGAGCATAACTGCAGTTCTAGGGTTCATTTCACAACAAGGCTTCTCGTGAACAGCCTTATGATGCAGGGAATGCGAGGGAATGATGCTCATCATCTGCCATGTCACTGTATTCTTAACTGGTTTGTGCTGGCAGTCAACGATAGAAAATGCAAGAGGGCGCCGAAACCTGTAGCACCTGGGAAACATCGTACGACAACAGTAGTACTGACAAGATCTTATGGCACAGGCACGGCTAACAAAAAAAAGCCACCCCGTAGCATACTTGGAGGGTCAAGGAGGGGACTCAGCAAGTAGGTTGTTCCTCATCTCAAGGAGCTATACCCTTGCGATGTGCACACATATGAGCCATAGTCTAAGTTTCTAGTATCCCCCTTCTGACCCCTATGATAGTCTCCCATATAATGCCATATATACCACCCTTTGAAGAATTTAGACTATAGCTCATCCATTTACAGATGCGCGGCTGGCAGGCACTTAGGGTCCATCCCCTAGGAAGATCGAGATCCTTATGGAGATTTAGGGCTGAGGGAGGATAGAAGATAGGAAAGGAAACCCATATTCCCGAAATAGAAAGAAACACTAATGACCCTAATCCTGAATCGCTAATCCCCCAAGCCCAATAATTCCGAACCCGTAAGCGCCACGGTCTTACTCATAACTCCCAAAAAGGGGTCCGAAGATTCTTAACACTCTTACCTATTGACTCCAAAAAAAATACTGAAGATCCCCGACGTTGACCCAGTGCAAGACATAAGGTCCGGGCTCCAGGGCGGCTTTGCGATTGCAGGTCCGGAAGTCATTGAAGCTTCATGGGGGTTAGGGTTTAGGGGGTTTCGGGTGTAGGGGTTGAAGCGTCGCTGACCAGCAGTACTACTATCATCATCACGATTATTACCATCATTACTATTATTCGTGGTATTACTATCATTAGGGGTATATGAGACTGAAATGGGGAATCGCAGGGAATGGAAAAGAACATGTTGGGGCTTTGGTTTTTTCACATTGTATGGGAGTCATGTGAGCTAGGATCCTTATTAGGGTTCGAGGCCTAGGTCGTCAATGTTGTCTTGTGGGGTGCCTTATGAGAAGAGGCCTTGTTCTTGGTTGCGTGATGCAAGGCAGCCCTAAATGCCCTTTTGACTTTGCCGGTCTCTTGCTTTTGAAGTGTCATTCTGCGGCGAGTCTGAAGTTGGTAGTGCGAGTTGAGATTGCTTGAAAACTGTCCGCTGCTTTGTGACTTGCAGGTGGGCTGCTAGAAGGGATGCCCTAAACCCTTAACCCTAAACCACCCTGAGACCAATCAAGGTTACGGAACCTCAGAAGCGTAAGTGGCTTCTCGGCACCTACCTGGCAACAGCCACTTCTTTGCATGGTTTGGGGTCCATTGTCTTGAGGTTGCAGCTCTTGCCGCCTGGGAACTTCCTTTCACACAACATTTCATCTTCTACCCCATATGAGCCGCAGTGTAAAGCCCTAGTATCCCCGTCAATAACCCCTATAGCACTCCCCTATATAACCCCCTTCAGGAGTTCAGACCCTAAACCCTAAACCCCTCTTTAAGGAGTTTAGACCCTCAACCCTATATATTCCCTATGTAACCCCCTTCAAGGAGTTAAGACCCTAAACCGTAAATCCTAAACCCTATATACTCCTCTATGTAAGCCCCTTTAAGGAGTTTAGACTATAGCTCATATGTAAGGGTTGTTGAAGACGCGATCTTATTCCCCTGTTCAGTTTGAGCTTTAGGGGTTAGGGTTAGGTTGAACCAACTTCAAAATGCTGCAGTCTTGTACTGAGCTGTAATCTAAACTGGTTAAACGGGCTTATATAGGGGAGTATGGTTTTGGAGAACCGTGACTTTCCTTGCGTCATTCCCCCTCCCAGTAACTGTCCTTAAAGGGGCCTTATTAGGGGGGTTCTTATAACTCCTATAACCATTGTGGTAACAGTTACTGTAAGGGGGAATGACCCAAGACTTTCCTTAATGCTAGGGTCCCAAGAATTTGAACCAGCAAGGTTTTCATTTTGGTCTAGATGATTTCTTTGAGGAACGTAGGGCCTGAAAAAAAAGCGAGGGCTTGCTGGGGAACCCAGTATCTACCATTGAGATGAAAGTCGAAGTTGGAGCTAAAAGCAAAAAAGAACATCTTCGAAGTAGATCTCCCTTCAGGGTTCCTATAAATCACCCAGTAGGAGCACAGGGTACTCCATGGGGGCTGTACTTTTTAGATGCCTCCAGGGGTCTAGGTACCGACTTCCAGCCCAGAATGCCACAAGTCCACAAGCCTCAACCCTTGTACGCTGTTCAGGGTCTGGAGTGCTGCAGCCCTTCGTATTTTAACCAATTGGGGTAGACTCGGGTAGACCCGTAAGACCCGTAAACAGCACCAGCAGACCCAGTATGCCCTCAGGCTGTTGAAGCCACGACTGTGGATGAAATGCCCGAGAAATCCAACTTGCAGCTCCTGGGGCCTCATATATGAGTCCCGATCTTCAAGGGCCCGATCTTGGCTGCAAGTCAAATAATCCCTTCGAATATGCTAGGATCCTTGTGTTTTTGGGAGTCCCAAAAAGGGTATCCAGGTAAGGTTAACTTTCTCCGTACAACAACACACGCCGTACACCCGTACCCATATTCCTGTTCTTAGGGCCTTCTGGCGCCTGTGCCCCACAATGGGCCGGTACCTAGCCAGACCCCCTCAAGGATCCAAACAAAAAGAGCCCCTAATAATCCCCTACTTTCCCCAATGTAGTAATGGGTCCTTCAGGGGGTCTGGGTGGTCCAACTTGATGAGATCTCCGGTTGGGGGGCCGACATTAAGCATATCCTTTTTAAGTGCGATGTTTCAGAAGCAGTGCCTTACAAGACCCCCTTTTTCGCGCTTGCGCAGAGATCCTCCGCGGCCAGCACCAAAGACCTGGTACGATGAGCTTTGAAAAAACGCCGTTCAGCTTTCTCCTGAAAAGCTACACTCCCCCAACAATCCTAATGAGATGCTGTAAGCCCTACTTGGGTCAGGGGGACTTAGTAAGTAGGTTAATAACCCCTACAACCCATACAGTAACCCTAAGTATCCCCATTATTAACCTACTCACTAAGTCCCCTTGACCCTAAACCTTAAACCCTAAAACCTCGTAGTGTCGGGGCTTTTGGCCAAGGATGCTGTAAGATGCTCACAAAATCCCTAAACACAAGGAAGCTACTACATATTAGCTAGGGTTTAGGGTTTATGAGAATCTCGTCCCTATGCTATATGTATACTATATTCTCTTATTCCCTACTAACCCCCAGTAAGTAACGGCAGCACCGTGGAAGCAGGCTTGTTTCAAACACTTAACCTGAGCAGATCCGGACTTTTCCTGTGGTGGCACAAGGCTAGGATTTATGGGCTGATAAGGTTTATAGGGTTTAGAAATTAGGGTTTGGGGTTTAGAATTTAGGTTTTGGGGTTTAGGGTTTTGGGTTTTTTTGGGTTTAGGTTGGGTCCTGCCCGCGCCCATTAACATTCTATAATAGGGGTTGTATTCATGGCTCTATATAGCCATATCATGGATATGAGCCAGCTGTTCATGAGTGGGGGCAGTACCCAACGCATATGAGCTATATTATAACCCCTATTGTCTAAACTCGTAATATCCCCCTTGAAGACAACTCCTGATATGGGTGGTTGTCAAAATTATGGTTTCTTTTTGGATCCCTATTATAATACGGCACCGAATATTTAAGGTACCCAAGAAGGGGACCCTAATTTGTTGACAGCCACCCATATATATATATATAATCATCCTTGTATCCGATTCCTTCATGGCCTACAAAACCCTTCCCCAGCCTCCTAGCGATGAAGGACAAAGAAGCAAAGCACCGCCAGGGCGAGGACCTTTTCGGAAGGCTCATGTACAGCTGCGAGGATTTGTAGCTTAAGGGAAGTGTTAGGGTTGTAAAGGAAGTAGGTGGGTTTCTATGGATGATAGGCAGCGCTGATGGGATTCTTACAAAGTATTCTGTTAGGGTAGCTTATTTCCTTCTGAAGTCGAGGATTTAGGCTTTACCGCTATATTACCAGTGGGTTCCGATCTTTGCATTTAAGGATGGGGCTTGTTTTCTGCAAGAGACTGCGAACAGATCCTAAACTTGAACCTTCAGCCCTTCTGCTAGTATGCTACCCCAACCAAGCTACAGAGGCCCTTTCTGTGCTATCAGGAAACAGGGAGAATGCAAGGATCTGTTGAACCAGGGCAAGGTCCTGATGTTCATGTGGTCTTTTTAGGCGCTGATGATGAAATCTATGCACTCTTGTTCCCCACTGGCCCCAATACCTTAGCTTAAGTCCCCACCTCTCGATTCTGGGCATTTTAAGTCGACCTCACCCAACCTCCCCCTAAATGGTGGTTTATATAGGGAATAGTACTGAAATGGCCTTCGATTCTGTCAACGTGACCATAAGGGATGATGGGAGTTATAAGAGTGACCCTCTAGATTTCTACTGTACCAGGCCTGCCGGCTGGGGCGACCCCATTCAAGGCATCGCCAATATCCAGCACCCCTGCTGCATCAACAAGCCCTTAACATTTTAGTCCTCAAGCCCTTGAAGCCAAATCTGCATCCCTACCTCACTATGCTCATGAGTTTTAAGGCGCTTCCAAAGAGCGCTCAAGTAAAACTCATGTGAAAGCGGAGGCGGCTTTGGTCATGAGTTTCTGCAAACAGGTCAGCCCCTTCCTTGCGGCCAATTGACCAGCTCTACATATTCTTACGTAAAACGGGGCTGCAACTGGTATGAACTGAGACTGTCTGAGACCTTCTGTCAGTACTTGTTGCAGGTGACGGACAGCCTGCTTTGTTGGGTTGAAGCGGCGGCGCTTTCAGCTCACGAACGGCCATCCTGCGAACACCTGGATGCCCCTTCAAGAAACCAAGAAAAAGCTGAGGGCTTCTTGTTTGCCGCCAGCAGGGTTTTTAAATTCTGCGTCTTGCTGTACGGCAAGTGGGAAGGGTGAGTTGCTGGAGCCCTCACTCACTTGACTTGAGTTCAACACCCACACTAGTATCTTCGCTGTTATCCATTCGGCGAGGAAGTGTTATTACCTCCATGTACAAACTAAAGCTGAAACACAAGTCTACGTATAATTTCCTGACAGGAAAATTGGATTCGGAATTTGAGTCCAGGATGGCCTGCATCAACTGCCATAATTGCCCTCAACGCATATCATACTCCCAAACCCTGATCTGTGGCTCTGGCTGCAGGAACGATGTAGACCTGAGCAGATCTTGTCTACCATGCTGGCCATAGTCTAAACTCCCAGTATCCCCTTAATAACCCCTATAATCACCTATATAACCCCCTTGAAAGCGTTTAGACTAAGGCTCATACTGGCCCTAAGTCCTGCAACTCAAGTGCGGCTGTTGATACGGATCGGTTAGGGAGGGTTCTTGACATGTCCATGCCGCCCTGGTTACTGCAGTGGCAGAAAGGAGCTTCCGGTTGCGAATGCTTGGGTGCAATGTCTAGCTAGGTAGGCATCTTACAAAAAGACCAAGACCTCAAAAGCTGAATTTGCGGAAACTTTGAGGTGGGGAGTTAACAAGGGGGCCTTGCATAAGGCCTACTTGGAGGGTTTGGGGGGACTTAGTCACTAGGTTAATACTGGGGAAAAATTGGGGTTACTACATGGGTTATAGGGGTTATTAACCTACTTACTAAGTCCCCGTGACCCTCCAAGTACAAAAGGCTTGTACGGGGACACTAGCAGGTGGACAAGGGCTGTATGAGCTCTAGTCTTAACTCCTAGTATCCCCCCTAATAATGTTTAAGATACTCCCCTATGTAAGCCTCCTTTAACGAGTTTAGACCTTAAACCCTAAAACCTATCTGACCTTATATAGCTCTATATTTCCCTTAAAAGGACCCCTTAACCCCCTTTGAGCAGTTTAGACATGTAAGGGGTATGGGGAGAAAGCGGTTTTGCCCATCTATAGTCCCCCTTAAGTAGATAGAATACAGGGGTTTTATAGGGATAATGGAAAAGAAAATGGAAACTATCATATTACAATTTGGATATATTGGGGTTTTAGTCCCCCTTAAGTAGATAGACTATGGGATATATGGGAATCTCATTACGGGTCTTGGGTTTGAGGGTGTAGGGTATGGGGTATATGATTATGACATACCCAAAGCCATATTCCATGCACGCATTTTCACTCCTTTTCTTCCTGCCGATCCTGACGTGTTTTAAACACGCAGACTCGCACTACTCAGCCATAGTCTAAACTCCGAGTATCCCCCTTAATAACCCATATAGTACTCCCCTATATCATCTCCTTTATGGAGTTTAGACTACAAACCCCAAACCCTATATACTTCCCATGTAACCCCCCTTTGGCCAGTTTAGACTATAGCTCAACAACTGCCATAACTGGCGAGGAAGCCATAGTTCCCTCGCAGCATGTAAGCACCAGATCAGCACGCGTTGGGAAAAACTTACCATCTCTGAAGCCGCGTAGGCACAATCCAACCCCTCCAAAGCATGAACCTAAGCCTATATCCATCCAAAATCCTACTTGGAGGGTCAGGGGGACTTAGTAAGTAGGCAAATTATGATGATAATTAGGGTCATTATATGGGTTATAGGGGTTACTAACCTACTCACTAAGCCCCCCTGACCCTCCAAGTAAGCCCTAACCCTAAACCCCTACATCATGGCCCATGTATGCCTAGACGTTCGTATGCGCTCCTCTATCAGCTGCAGTCAACATTCCTACAAAATGTAATTGCGCATGGGTTCCTTAGTAGGGACTATTTTCGGGACTATACTAAACTACAAACGGAACCCATATGTCCACTGTTAAGGGTTTCTTTAACGACATTAATATTGACAGTAGTTTATATGGTAGTTTCGCTAAAAAGGGGAGTCCGTTATGAAGCGGAAAAATGCTATAGCCCTCATCATGACGAGGTTCCCCAAAATGGTACCCCTAATTTCGGGGAGATACCCGTATAACCTCTATCTTCCCCCTGAAAGGCCATGCAGAGAACAGCTTGCTCTTGGGGATACATTCCCGGATCTGGTACAACACGCAAAGTGTCCTTTGAAAATTGCAGCGCGTCAAGCCTAAGCTACAGAAAGAGCAGGGTGTCTCCCAAAAATATGGCTTCTTGTTGGGCAAATGGAAGTTGGCCATGCCATGTTGTCGTGGCAGTATGCAGCAAGGAGGCTGAAATGAGAAATGCCCACATGCCCGGCCCCTTTCCTGGTCAATAACGCCCATCGAGTGTTTCTTAAGGGCGTGCTCCCTCTATGCACCCTGAAAATACGCATCCCTGTTACAGGTACCCACAAAGAGGATCCACAATTGGGAGACAATCCCCAATAATCAATATGCACAAGGCCGGACTCTATATAATCCCCAAGAATCATCCCTATAATCCCTACACCCGAAACCCTAGTCCCGATATCATCCCCAAGAATAATCCCTATAATCCATTCCCCCATTCCCCTGTACACAAAAGGACGTCATCAGGAAGCCAGGGTCCTTTGGTTTTCACAGCAGTCTTCTTGGAGGCTTCCAGCATTTAGGGCTTGAGTGCCTCAAGACTTAGGGAATATGGGCTTACTTGGTAGAGGTTTAGGGCTTCAAGGAGCTGATTGCCAAGTCGGGCTTTAGCTCTCCGTCAGCTTTTTCAGAGTGTCCAATGAGTACCTGCCACAAGTTGTTGCGGAGAGCTTCTGCAAAGATTCCTTTATCAATCTGTTGCTGCCTGTCAGGTTCTCACAATTCCATTTCATGTTGCCAAGGTCATTCGCACCTTGAGTTCCAGAATTTGAGGTAGTCAGCTGTATGGTCTTGAGCAACATAGTGATGTAATGTGACGATGCCGCCAGGCCGCTGCCGACAGAGACTCGAAACGAGATGTGCACTACTCGGGGGCGATTAGGGTTTCAATGTCTTGACACGCCAGAACTGCTGCCTGTTACATGAAGATCTCTAGGATCCCCTCTGAGATGGGAAGAGCTTGTCTGCAAAGGGCGCCGTGTACCGAAAGTCTCCTCTTCAACGTTATGCAGTCGGGCTGGATGTCCAATCTCTGGTTCCAACGCTGGGTGGGAAACTTAATAACATAACCTCATATACTGATCCGCTTGATGAAGGGCCCGGTTGGATTGGCAGCCGCCTGGTGCTTTACAATGCAATGAAATTTGCAACCTTTTTTCCAGTCTTCACTTCACATCTTCGTCTTTGGGTATGATGATGACAGGCTCATCCGCAGATGAGCTTGCGGCATTGAGGGCATTTGGCTGTTTGGGGTTCTGGACAGATCATACAGAAGTTTAGCAGTCAAGCATTTCTGGGCCCAGCTGATTTCTTCGTCAATGCGCACGAGCAGCAGTTTCAGAAGTGTTTATGATGGGATGCGCTATTCAGTATGCACGAAGCCCTTGCCTTCCCCAAAACCAAAATGCAAGCCCAAAGAAGGCTCTACAAGGAATACTGTCGTTGACAAGGCGACCATGCGAGATCCCATGTTTGATTGAAGGAGGGCAATCTTTATCCCCCCTTAGAAGCCCCGTATAAGCTACACGGAGTCCCCATATGGTCTAAACTCCTGGTATCCGCCTTTATAACGCCTAGAATACTCCCCTATAGAATCCCCTATAGAACACCCTTTAAGGAGTTTAGGCTATAGCTTTTGTAATCCATATGATAAGCATCCGGCTTACTGGACTCTACAGATGAGGACTTAGGGCTCAGCTCTGGCTGCTCCACTGCCAAAGCCAAATCCCCACGATAACAACCCCCTACACCCCCTTCATAATGGTTCATCATCTACTTGAGAGTCTTAATAATAGTTCCATGATATACTAGGGAAGGTGAAAAATGGTTCCGTGATACGTGAGGAAATCTGCATATTGGTTCTATCATATGCTCGGGAATCTTACGGATATTTCCATCACATACGAGGGAACATATTCATAATTCGGGAAAATCGCGGGGCTGTAGCATTGCAGGGAGACGATTACTCGGCCAAATCTACCAAGACCCAGCTGAAGCCCGCCTGTCCTCCAAGGGATCCACTTATGGAGGAGGATGCCCTGACCAATGAACGTTTAGGGATTAAGGCTTAGGGTTTAGGCTTTAGGGGTCTACTACACTTGCCTTGACAGTTGGACTAAGTCTTTCGGGATGGATTCTGCACCCTGGAACCTAGACCTTAAATCCTAAACCAGGTTCAGGGGTCTAGCTGACCCAAACCTAGACTCTGGAAATAATCCGGAGGTAGAGACTGATTCTCTTCTGTGGGTGTCCTGGGAGTCTACTGAAATCCCATCATACAGTAGTCTCCGAACAGTGCAACTCTTGTCATGCCCCAGATGGTAGCTTCCACAAATTGGGGACCCTAACATAAACTCCGGTATAATTATGCTAGAATCGTATTATAGGTACTCCGAAAACGGCGACCCACATTTTTTTACGAAGCCCCCCTCATAATCTAACTCTAGGCACGTTCAATCTGCTACCCCGTGGCATGAGATCTCATTTGCTGATCATGTACTTGGAGGGTCAGAGGGGACTTGGTACTACTCTATATTAGTTAGGGCTTAGGGCTTAGGGTCAGGGGGACTTAGTAAGTAGGTTAATAACCCCTGTAACCCATACAGTCATCCTAATTATTCCCAATATCAAACTATTTACTAAGTCCCCCTGACCATCCGAGTAGTATAGGGAACACTGTCAAATCCCAACACAAACCCCCGCCCCCAACACTATAATCCTTCTTATAGGGGCACCCCCCAAAAGTGACCCATTAGTTTGGGCAAACCCCAATATAGGGAACCTCGTCAAGAACCTAACCCCTGGCCAACGGCGCATCCCAGCCTGCCACGCTCTGTGCAATGAATCCTCGACTTACTGAGTTTTGGTCAGCCAGGGGAAAGAAAACTGAAAGTACTCCACTACTGGGGTGTGCAGAAGGACTACGATAAGGATCCATTGAAAACTACGATATTATTGCGGATTATATAGGGACTGCTGTAGGGATTTATTCCTTCATTCTCTGCTAACCGGAGGTAAGTTTAGCCATCCCTGGCCTCTTTGAGCGGATGTATGGTTTTGGGTTCGGAAGCCAATCTTTGTAAGGCTGTGTGCTCTATAGCTTAGGTATACATCCCTAGAAGTGAGGGTTCTGTGGTGTGCATCAGGGTCCCGGTGGTCTGGTTGAAGGTTAATGGTAAGGCCATCACCGGTCATAATTATTGGTTGACTGCTCAGAACCCCAAAGAAGTACCAACGCAGGCTCTAAAGCTTCAGCATCAAGCGTTTTCAGTGTGGGCCTACTTGCCTGGTGCTCAAGGGAATGGGGGAAGAGATATCAGTGGCTTACATAGGAGTTGTTATGACGCAGCAAGGAATGTGAACACGAAGGAAGACGAGGTGCAGTTGTCTAACTCGAGTCCTGAAAGCCCTTGCTTGCTCCTGCTGAAGGTACCCTTGTGTTCAGAATATCAAGCAAGGTGAACCATCTTTGGATGGGTTTTAGCAGTACTAGCAGCGGAACAAACGCAATGCTTGCGCTCATGAGAACCATGTCAGCGGTAAGGTGCTGCAGACAAGGGCGGGAAACAGTATATACATATATATAGATATTCAATCACATAGAAACAACTACAAAGAGAAACCCAAGAACTGGTAGGACTCGTGGATACCTGATAAGGCAAGGCTCTGCTCACGCCATCGTGATGCTGCAGCGCGCGTGCAACAAACTGGCCGTCCTAGCAGGCGCGGTAATCTGTTCCTCTATCTCCCGAACATGCAGCACGCCACAGCGTAGTGTTGTACTATGGTAGTGGGGAGTGTTTGATAGAAACGAGTTTGGGTACGTTTTCCCGCCTGGCTTGCGACAAACATATGGGAGCCTCTCAAGGTACCTCAAAGAACTTTTAGTAGGGACCTTCTTATCCATCGTCACTATTCCTATATCCCAGGGTTTCTTGGGGCCTAACAAGGAAAAGGTCATTGTTGGTGAGGATCTTGAGGAGGCTGTCCTTAAGGCATGTCAGGGCTATCTAGGGACTACTATAAGGATCCATTCCTTCATTCCTAGCTAACCAAAGGCCAGTCTTGTGCTGCTGTTGCTTGCTTCTTGTTTCTGCGAGTAAGTGAAGAAAGGGAAGCTTATGTGTTGTTCTCAACATTATGGGCCCCTTCTGGTTGTAGCGGCACCTAGTATCTAGGGATACCAAAATGGGATGCTAATTTTGGGAACTACATTTATAGCACTCCTACAGCATGATCCCCTTCGAGGCTGAAGCAACACACGTCCTGTTGCAGTTCCTCTTTCACAAAGAGGAAGGCGGCCGGATTCTGAAGCAAGGATTCGGAGTGGGGCGGAGTTCGGGGGACCGATGCCCGTATGATTTGTGTAGGACCCTGCCAGAAGAAGAGGCTACTATTGGGACCTAAGCAACTGGAGTAGGACCTTGGGGTACACTTTCACGATGTTTATCTTAAGGTCGCCAGGGACTAACGTTGGTATTAAGTCCTATACTAAGTTTACTTCACTATAGTGCTTCGGGCTTCGAATTGCGGGTGCCGGGCTTGTGGAGCCGTTTGGAGAGAGGTCAAACGTTCGAGTCTAGGCTTCACATGCATATGTACTTCTCGTTCTTCAAGAAAGTGTAATTAAAAGAGTATTTGCGACATCTATACAAGCAGAGTGCGCGCATCCCCGAACTCCCATAAACAATCCAAGGCTCTGAGAACTGAAGCATCTTACTGCTGGTTTGTAAGGAATTAGGGAATAGCATCCCTATATAACCTTAGTCCCTTATCCCCTGCTAAACCCCAGCAAGTTAGGTTTTCTGTGCCCAAGGCTTGAAACTGGACTTGTGATTCGCCCGATTAGGGGACCTTTTTTTTCCGATCCCGAAACTCAGAGTTACCCTCTCCCAAACAAGTGTGACCCTGAAAAAGAGCAATGTGTAGATTACTTCTTAAAACAGTGGGCCTACAGGGTTCCACCTCAGTGTCAGTTTGTCGGGTACAGCATATTGGGTCTTGGGGGCCGCCGATTCATGGAAACTACGTATGCATGCGCCGTTCTCTTTGATGATGGGGGCACCTGGCTGCAGATGATCATCACCTATCCCGTCTCTCATAATTCCCTCACCCCCTAATAATAAGCCCGCACAACATGTACCATTCAAGTTTTCTCGCGGAGCATTGATGATTAAGGTCGTGGGGAGTTTTGGAAAGGGGATCGATTGCACGGACTCCTATGCTTAGCGTTGCTGATCGCTCACAGGTACGTGCTAGCAGCCAACAGTGCACGATGTGATGGTGTACAGGTTGCAGAGAAAACTGCCATGAACTGGTGCGCTCTGTGAGCACTGGGTCTAGAGTTTAGGGTTTATACCTGAGTCGACCTTCGCGCTTCTTCAAAGACTTTCTCACCAATCTGTACAGCAAACATCTTAGGATGAACCGTCCAAAACTCATCTCAAAAACGGTGACTGGGTGTTGGCTGCCTCTTGCACAAGGATAGGATGAGCACTATCTTTTGATGTTTGAAGCCAGTAAGGAGAGTACAAGCATACGCTACATTGGGGACTCCTGCTCAAAATGCTTCTCACATGATCATGCTCATTGCTCGCCGGCTTCCTAGATTGGTAAAGCTTGTGGAATGACTGAAATCGATGCAGCTAAACCCTCAACCTAGATGGCAGTTTACATGAACAGGGGGCCCCTATATAAAGACCTCAATTCCAAATTGTATTCTGGAAGTCCCCTAATGTAGACCCATGATTAATAAACCCCCTCACTTTAAGGGCCTGAATATTTGGATCCCTAGTATCACCATTATTAAGAGGAAGGGGGTTTATTAATCAGGGGTCTAGATTACATACATCCCAGACTCTCAACACCTCCCCCCCACCGCTCCTTTGAGATGGCAGACAGCATGAAGCTTTCGTCGGATTTCCTTCGCATACTGCTTACTTGAAAGGTCAGGGGCACATTTGTTAAGCGGATCAGCAATGGGGATATTTAGGGTTACCATATGGGCTATAAGGGTTATTAACCTACTTACTAAGTCCCCCTGACCCTGCAAGTAAGATTATCCGAAGAGTGGGCAAGGGTTTTAGGTATGGTAACTCCTTATTGGGATGCCATGAAATATGCTGGCTTCAGATTCCTTGTTGGGGTTAGTAGAAGAACTAAAAGTTTTCTCGCCGAACAGGCCGGTTCTGAGCTTGAAACTCACGGTTTCGGGTTCCGTATAGAGGCTTGCTGACAGCTCAGCAGCGTCACCTGTGTTAAAAGTTCTCGGAGACTGTATGTTACCTGGTTAATACATTTTCTTTGGCTACTTGGGTAATCTTCTCATACTAGGACCAGCTACTGGAAGGGAGTTTAGGGGTATGCGACGACCACGGGGAATTACACATGACAAGTGGAATCGCGCAAGAAGGGACACCAAATCTTTGGAAACCCCAAGCTACTCAGGAAAGCATACGAGGTCTGCACAACTTTTTGTCTGAATCCAAGGCAACTATACACGCAAACTTAGAGACCTCTCTACGCCTAACACATCAGCCCCTGTATGGCCCTGTTTAGAGACCTCCAGCACGCCCCTCATCTTGAGAAACTGTCACACTCAGACAGTTCTCAACATGGCCGATATAAGTCCCAACAAGGCAAAAAATGGAATCGCATTGTCTCCTCATAATCCCTCAGGTCACTACAGGCCATCTTTTCTGAGAGAACCCCACTTGGAATCCCAGATGCAACTCTTGCGCGGCCATCTGCAGAGCAATGACATCCTTGCCCACGGCTGCAAGGACCACCTGACACAAATTGCCGCGTATGCGTGAGCACATGTGTGTGTCCGTGTGTATGTGCGCGTGCGTGCCAACCGTGGACTCTATGCCCAAAGTGTTGCTTTTGCACTTGTTTTGGGGATCTGTGGGCTTCTGTTGAGCTGACCAAATAAGCCTTGACAAAACGCAAATCATCTCTCGCGTTTTCCATTTTGCAACTCAAGACAAGCAGCTGGATCCAACATCCACTCAAACGTCCAGACCTCCAACAATATATCACACGTGGCATGCGGGGAAGTCGACCGGTCCCCTTCGGGTCCCTCGTGAAGGAAACTACGGATTTCTGTGCAAATGAGGGATATTCGCCCAAAGAAACGTGAGACCTGAAAAGAGGTGCGTACATAGCTACCTACATACATACATATGTATGCATACATGTGGCTTCCATAAAATGACGGGACCACAATCTACGCATCAATACGCTATGATGCTTATTGCGGGCACCGTCAAAGAGGGACCCCAACACCTACCAGGATCATTGCCTTATAGGCCCAATGTATTTCATAGCATAACTTCTAAATGCACCGGAGAACCTTTTGCCACAGCGTGGGTCTCTGCAACTAGCATGTGGGGTTTGGTGCTTAGGTTTTGGGTGTCGGGGTCAGCTAAGGTTTCCAGTGCCGAGTCGGGTTCCATCCATCTTGCTGACAAGACTTGACTCGGTCGCGATAAACCCAGACCGCCTGAAGGTCCAAAGCATGGAACCCCGTAATAAACCCCTTGTTTCCCCATGTAGTAGTGGGTTCATATTGGGGGGGTTCGATTTTTGGGATCCTGCAGGGAGTTTGGGAACCTCAACGTTAGAAAGCATGGCCTCCAGCAAGAAGAATTCTGACTGTACCTCTGACACCATGGCTTTGAGAAACCTTACTTGGAGGGTCAGCTGGCCTTCGCAAGTAAGTTAATAATTGGGATAGTTTAGGATTACTATATGGGTTATGGTTGTTAGTAACCTACTTACTGTGAACCTCCAAGTAGGCAATGAGCAACTCCATCTCGCCAATATACAGCAGCCATCCTACCCGGAGATATAAGAGTCTTCCTAGATAGGAGGACCCCAATATAGACTCCAAATACACTCCAAAATACTACCATCCTCATTATAGGGATCCCGAAAAACGGTACCCGCAGTTTTGGGAGACCCCACATATGCTGTAATGCGTCTATAACCTGAGTGCTTTCCTACCTAGGGCTTATACATTCCAAGCGCCAACCAAGCATTCGAACCTTCCCAAAATAATCCCCTGCCCACCCCTCAGCCCACAAATGCACCCCATACTATATAGTGGTACTATATTGGAGACATTTCGTCTTATGTAAGGTTGAAACCATGGGCCCCTGGTATCGGCCCTTAACCCTGGGATCCTTATATACCTACCATATACCCTATATGTACCCTTCCCATACTTCTAACCTTAGATCTTAGTGGGGAGGGGATGGAAACTTCGTAAACCTCCGAACTCCTGCCTCGGGGTCTGCCCTTAAGAGTGGGTCCGCGAACGCCAGATGCCTAGGCTAGATGAGGAACATGGAGGAGTGGGGAAGTGCATGTGTGGATATCCCTTTTTGGGTACCCTAAATACTAGGTGCCGTATTATGTTAGGGATCCAAAAGGGACCATAATTTGGACAACCACCCGTGTGTGGTAGGGTTCCAAATTGGGATTTTGTCGCGTTATGCCCTATTATGCCCAACTCACGCCTAGGCGATGAGGCCTTAGGAATGTCATTTTGGACTTGCAAGTTAGCCCTAAGCCCGAATACTGAACGGTGTGAGTGGTTGTATTGTCGGTTTGGGTTGTGGGCCCAAAACCCTGGATCTTCAAAAACGTTTGAGAACAAGCTTTCGCCTCGTGGGTTCGTTTTCTGGTTTCTCGTGGTGATCTCCTGCCCTTCCTATTGGTGAGATTTTAAAAGCAGTCAAGTGCCAACCCGCAGCGTCCAGGCATGTGTAGCACAAAAAAAACACATGACTTCAGTAATTAGCATGCATCTCTGGGGTCCCAGGCATAGCTTTCCTTTGTGAGACTCGGCCCCATGCTTTTGGAGACGTCTTCAGCTGTTGCAAGGTGTTCCAGTCTCTGCGAACACATGACAGGCCGAAGATATTGAACGAACTACCCTCGCTGAACTTGCCATACAAACGGCTTGAAACATGCTACTATCCAGGGGCTTTGGCAGAAACACCATGTAGGTTGGCAGCTTGCTCATTTCTGTTCGGGTCCCGGCTTGCGTCTGCAAGGTAGTATGGCGTGCAAAGGGCTTTCCGGATCCGTGACGAGAGTGGAGAGCCGTCTGAGCACTTTCTGACAGATTTGAGAGGCTTTTGTGGCGTCAGATATAAAAAGAACATGGGTGCTGAAGAGGTGAAGTGCCGTCCAGACATCTGCACCAAAGCCAGCATCGTCTCCTTCGATCTGGAATCTCTGATTCTGCGGGTCCAGAAAGGCGTGCTGGCGTGTAGTTATCGTTCATTTTTGTCGTGATGTGTCGTGTGGGGGGACACCTACTCTGCAGGGCCCTGAACTTCAGTTGGTGCAGGGTTGGAGTTTGGGAACTTTAGCGCGACTATCTGCAGTGGAAAAGCTTACGCGTGCGGATCAGCCTCCCCGCCCAGCCCACTCCCAAATGATGATGTCAAATGCAAAACCACGCAGGAATCTGGCCGCTGAGGAGGAGATTTCTCTATGTTCTAGATGCCTACACCCACCAGAATCTGTTGAGTACTCTTAGCTTCTTCCACAAGAACCTGTTTAGTGCTCTGTGTTTCTTCCAGCAACGGTCAACACTACAAACACTTTCAGTCCTCTTTCATCCCGAAAACTATCACATCCGGGCACTTCGGCTTCATCAGCCCATGCTTTTTCGAACCTGTTCGCCAACCTTCAAGCCCAGGCTGTTAATGATAGTTGCCCAAAATAGGGGGACCCCAATATAGACCATGATATACTATAGTCTTTACTATGGGTCACCCCCAAGAAGGTATCCCCAATTTTGGGAATCGAGAAATCTTAAGGCATGCTGATCCTCAAGCCAGCAATATTCCCACATACACATCTGAGCTATAGTCTTAACTCCTTGAAGGGGGTTATTCAGGGGATTATATAGAGGAATATCATGGGGATACTCAGGGAGATACTAGGAGTCTAGACTACAACACATATGGAACACCAACAAGGGCCCCAGCAAGACCTCTGCGCGTCGCAAAGAGGCTTGTGGGCTACCATGTTTTTAGGGCATGTGCGGAATCAGTTAGGCACCCCTCAATGGTGCCATGCAGGGTCCTGGTACATATAACCGCCATTTGAACGGGCTAATTTAGGATTTGGGCCCTGCTTGCCACCCACTAAGAGTCCATAATAAGGATCTATATGGTTAGGTTGTGAATGTTATCCAGCTGTGAATGAGTGGGGGCAGGACCCAATTTAAAATCGCCAAAACTCTGAAGCCAGACCATTTTGGGACCATCACGTGGGGTGAAATTCGCAATCTGCCCTACAAGCCCTAAACCCGAAACGAAGCTCTAAACCCTAAACCCTGAACCCTAAACAAGGATCCCCAACACTTCAGAGTCCTTGTCCCCTGCCAAACGTGCTGGCAAAATCTCAGACACCTAGGTAGCGCACCAGCCAAAGTTGGGAGTTCGACGTATTCTGGATATATGTGGTTTAGGGCTTAGGGTTTAGGGTTCCCAAAAGGTTTGGGGTTTAGGGCAAAACTGGCCTTTGGTGAGCTGGGAACGAAGGAATGGAAACGAAAGTGGAAACTACTATAATGTGTTATATATAGGGATTATGGATCCATTCCTTCATTCCTAGCTAACGAAAGTCCAGAAAATTAGGGTCCCAATCTGGGTACCCCTAAATTCTAAGCGCCGTAATATAATCTATAACCAGAAGGTGCCCATAATCTTAAAACAGCCCATTGTTCTGGGGCTTGGGGTTTAGGGCTTTACAAAACCCTGAGGTTTACTGTAGACTTTGCAGGGTTTAGGTTCTGTTTTCGGGCGGCTGCACGCCTTCTTTGTGCTGTTTGTCTCTGCGCCTGTCACACCTCGCGATGCATTGTTTAAGCAAAAAGGTAGAAGTGTATAAACCACAGGATAGGGAAGTAGGTAGGGAGATAGACATTGATATGTAACAACGGATAGAACATGCCCCTTTTCATAGGGGGAGAAAATTTGGTGCTCGGTGCTTGTGTTGTAATCGTAATCAGCGCCCATTAACTATCCAAATATAATGTCTTGAAATTATATGGCCGGGGACAAACAAGAAATGGTAGTTTCCTTAAATTGGGGGACCCCAACATAGACACCAAAATACTTTCTTTTAATCCTTATTATGGGGACCACAAAAAAGTACCTGTGATTTTGGGAGCCCCCCCCCCCAAAATATCTCAGGTATCTAGTGCGACCAGTCTGGGTTCGGAAGCAGGGCAACTACTCACAAAGACACCAGAAACAAGGAGAAAACTACTACGAAAGAAGATGTTGAGGAGTTTTCTGGGAAGAGTGTTGAAGAAAACCGAAAATATCGCGGTGAGAATGCTGTTGCCCCACACCCACTGTAAATGTCAGTTGGACTTTAACTTTAGAAGTGAAAAAGGTTGAGGAAACCAAAAAATAGGGTAGGATTGGTGTTACCTGGTATTTCAGTAAATATGCTACGGTCATATCTATAAGGAGGAACGAGCCACCAGATGTATGATCGATAATAATGGATTTGTGGTTTGCTTTCTTTACGAGGACGGTGCAATGGATAACGGTATTGATATGATGGTCAGTTCTTGATTTGAGGGTCTTGGGATATAGTCGTTTTGTAGACTGCTTGTGACATTGAGTGCCAGCGTGTGGGGGGTATAGGATGCGAGTCCGAGTTGCAATGTGCAATGACCCTATGGCGTTGCAAAAAAGTTTGGGGGAGAAAGCAAGCTGTTTTGCTGAAGCCATCCTTCTCTTTGCAAGCAGCTATCCCCAAAGCCACAACAAACCAACAGGCAAAAATGTTTGCCGACAAACACCGCCACCCTGAACAATCTGCGCGCCCTGTCCCTGATGCACCTGCTCTGGGCTGGCGCGCACAGCAGCAAACGCAAGCTCCGGATCGATCTGCAGCTCCTGCGCAATGGAGCTTGAGAGAGGAGCTATGTTGATAGGCCGCAAGGCCGCGCCTGAACCTGTAGTCTCGCTAGCCCTATAATACAAGTATATCTTTGGATAATTCCTTAGGGTTATACTATGAAAACATTTCAAAAATCCTAAGGAGACCACAGAAAGCCCCACAGCCCATAATACACCATATACTAAAACAACATACTATACCATAATACTGCCCTAAAGCCCGCAGCCTTAGCCTATCCTTTAGAAAGGTGAAGTGCTCCTCGGCAGCATGTTGCAGCGCTCGCCCGCACTGTGACACAGCTGCCATGACGATTTCCTGTTCCATCTACTGGGTCGACATGAAACAGGGCCCTAAACCCTAAGCCCGAAACCCTAATCCACTGTAGCTTCATGCTAAGGCTCATGGTTTCCTACGTGTTATATAGGGATAATGGAATAGAAAATGGAATCTACTATAGTATATAGGGGTTGTATAGGAATAACGGAAAAGAAAATGGAAACTACTAATGTTTATGCAATTTTGCTCTCCACCTGCAGCGACAGAAGTGATGGCAGTACCGCAGCTGCAACCGCCAGCAGCGGCACTAACACCCTAAACCCTAGACCCTAAACCGCGTCACGAAGACCACGGCCAGCTCTGCCATCTACGACCATGAGGAGCCCAACGTCAGGGGCTGGTGACCCAAACTACATGAAAGTGTGTTCCAGGCATCTTTATGCACACCCCTGTGAGGAACTTTAAAATCTGACCTCCGAGGCTGACATCTTCCTCAAGTTCTATCCTACCTACTCCCTTTATAGCGAAACTTTGGCAGGGAGTGTGCCTAAGTTGACCACTTCCCCACCTCTCTAGGTTGGCCCCTAAAACCTATTGAACAATCTTAGTATATATGGTCCCCTATGAAAGCCATTCGGGAAATACTAATAAATATCCCAGGGGCCTGCCCAGCGCTATACCCCAAAATACTGTAATCCCAAAGTATGAGCATCTGAAGTCTGAAGGGACCTCTAGCTCTTGGAGCATGCAAACCCTAAACTGAAAAGCACATGTGTGACTAGGTATATATATATATATAATCCCCCTTAAGTCGATAGAATATGGCTTTGCGTAACCTATAATAAGATCTCCATATACCCAATATTCTATCTACTTAAGGGGCACTATAAATACATCCCATCTAATTCTTGATATGAGCTACAACCATATTTCCACCAAAAAATATTGGACATGGGTTCCTTAGTATGGAGTATATTCGGCACAGTACTAAACCACCATAGGGATCCCTATGTCCACCCTCAGTGGTAACGTGGTAACCCTAATGCTGACAGTAGCTCATTTATGCCCAGGGGATTCAACTTTTAGTTCCCATCGTGGGGTCTGGGTAGTAACATTGCCATGCACTCACGAGTTCCCCTAGTACCCCTCTCCTACATTACTCCCCTAGGCTCCCCTTAATGAACCTTAGTTACTTTAAGCCCACAATTTGTTTAATCAAGGCTAAGTAGGGGGAACCCTGAAACCCTCAACCCTAAACCACAACCCAGCCTTCTCTGCTCGAAGGCTTGGGTCAGCGAAACGCAACGACAGGCCGTTCCTATGATGGCCAGACTGAGGGGTGCCCTCAATGACTCAAAGGAGTTATAGGGGATGGGATATATAAGGTTATAGAGGATTTAGGGTTTAGGGTTTCCCAAAAGTAGGGTTGCACTGAAAGGGGTTGTCGGGGACATACAGGGTTTTACGGGGTTTAGGGTTTACGGATTAAGGTTAGGGTTTTCCAAAATTAGGGGAACCCTTAAAGGGGTTCTTGGGGACCCATAGGGTTCTATAGGGCTCAGGGTTTCCCAAAATCAGGGGTACCTCTCTGGGGGTATGCAAAATAAGGATTACAATATTTTTGGGTCTATAGATTGAGGTCCCCTTGTTTTGGGAAACCACCGGGTAGGGTGTAGAGTTGAAGGTTTTTTAGGACAGGGTTTCAGGATTGGCGTGTGGAGTTCAGGATGTAGGACTTGTGGAGTTTAGGACCCAGCGTTAAGTGGTTCAGGAGAAGGTGTTCAGGACTTTGGCGTGTAGGGTCTTTAGTTAGGTGCTCACATTCATCGCATACAGCATGGAAGGACGAGTAATCTAAACGACCAGTGCTAGCAACTGCAATATCCATTGCAAGTCTCCCCGCGTAAACCCTGCAAACAATACGAACGCAACCTGTACCCTTGCACCTACTCCCTTTTCGTGCGTCCAGCTTCATGTCGGGTATCTATACGAACTAGATAATCTAACACCCTAAGATATACTCAATCTACAGGTGCGTGCGCTTCTAGGGAAAACTAAGGGGGGAGGAAACCCTGATGTTCCAAAGTAATGCTGCTATTGATACTAAAAGGCGGTGTATAGGGATAATATTATGCAGGGATACTTAAGGATGTAATCTAGAGAATAATATATACCTTCTCAACAGTAGGGATATTAACCTGCGGGAGAAGATTACCGTAGATCGTCTGGAATTTAAGCGCCCAGTCCGTTGAGGAATGCCCCTGAGGCAAGGATCCGTAAATTTCAGATGGCAGCTTGATCTTTATTGAAGTACAGGGCCTCAATAATCACTAATATCGTTTTGAGGTCTTGACGTACCCACTGCCATAATCATACAAGGAACCTTCACATCATATTGGTAATTAGCTAGGCCTGCTGCTATTACCTATGCTGCGTGGGGGCCGAATTTTTGTCTTGTGAAGTCTCTTGACCCCCATTATCCTAGGAGGGGCAAGGAACCATTTTTAGAGCAATACAACGAAATCCGTGCCTCCCCAAGATGTCCCAAAATGTCCCTAAGGTTGACACAGATGTAATTAGGATCCAATTTTCGGAGACCCTCGACGGCAAACATGTTGCAGTGTTCCTTGGATCCTGCCTCCACCCATTAACAATCTATAATAGCGGTCATGCTAAGGACTCTATATAATTGTTTTACACATATTTTGATTGTGAAAGCTGCGCCAAGCCTCCCAAAACAGTATGGCACATCTTTGGCCAGGCAGTCTACCTGGAGTGTCAGGCGGACTTAGTACGTAGGCTAAATACCCTAATATCGTAACCTTTATTCTCCGCATGATCAACCTACAGACTAAGTCCCCCTGACCCTCCAAGTAGACCACGATGCAGAGTTGCCAGCCAGGCTTCTTCTGCACTGCCTTGAGGATAACCTGCCATACACGCAACATGCTCTCATCCTTCCAATTACAACCCTCAACCCTAAGCCCTTAACCCTAAACCGTGTGCATGTGACCACCATCAGCAACTTCACCCACTGGGTCTTTCTTGATTGATGGAGGAAGGCTGGGTTACCTCAACCGTCTGCCATGAATAGTGATCGAAAAAAGTACTTATTTTCCCCGTTTGAGCTATAGTCTAAACTCCTTAAAGGGGGGTGGTTATGTAGTGGATTATAGAGTGGAGCATGATAGGGGTTATGAAGGGAGACACTAGGCATTTGGACAATAGCTCCTTTGGGGGGTGGGGGTTTTCCTGTTAGGGGATGGTGGCTACAGTCCTGGCATCTCAGTTCGTGTGGCTTGCGAACTCCTCTGTCAGATAATTGGCCCCAGGTTCTCTAGGTTGGCCCCTAAAACCATTGAAAAATGTAAGTATATATGGTCCCGTATTAAAGCCATTAGGGAAAATATTAAATATCCCAAGGGCCTACCCAGTTCTCAACAAGTGTGTCTACATGGTTGTTTGCCGACTTACCCGCGCTGCATGTGAATTCGCTATGCCGTTTGGGGTGCTAACCCTGAATACTCAGCAAGCCTAAATAGTACAGCCCCCTGAAGTAAATAGAATATGGGGTTTTATGGGGATTTCATCATGATATTGAGCTGTTCCATAGTCTATCTACTGCAATCAAGGTGATAGGCACATTGATTGGAGATCCCAAGTAGGACTTATTTCGGAGAAGAACTCCAGCTTTCTCAGAGCCTCTATCCTTTCTTGGGAACAACCCTGAGCCATACCCTTAAGCCTGAATCCTTACGCCCCAAACCTAAACCCTAGATCCTAAAGCCCAAGCCCCAAATCCTAAAGCCTAAGCCCTAGATCCTAAATCCTTAAACCCTAAAACCTAAACCCTAAATCCTAAAGCCTAAGCCCTAGATCCTAAATCCTTAAACCCGAAATCCTAAGCCCTAAATCCTAAACCCCAAATCCTAAAGCCTAAGCCCTAGATCCTAAATCCTTAAACCCCAAAATCCTACATCCTTAAATCCGAAATCCTAAAGCCTAAGCCCTAGATCCTAAATCCTTAAACCCCAAATCCTAAATCCTTCAACCCGAAATCCTAAATCCTAAGCCCTAAATCCTAAACCCCAAATCCTAAATCCTAAGCCCTAAATCCTTAACCCCAGACCCCAAAATCCCCCAAACCCTCAACAGCCCCAAACAAATCTTTCGCCTCACGGTCCGAGCGGAGGACTCCTGAGGCTGTGCGGAGGAGGAAGAGCACCTGTGTGCTTGCTTTCTTGGGATCTTTTTTAAAATGGGGGATGTAGGGTTTGGGATGGGATTCTTTTCTGGGTTCCTTTTTAAGGGGGTGTGGGGGATGTGGGGTTTTGGATGGGATTCTTCCCTGGGTTCCTTTTTAAGAGGGTATGGGAGATTTAGGATTTAGGATTCTTGCTTGGGATCCTTTTTAAAGGGATCTAGGGGTTTAGGGTTTAGGCTTTAGGACAGGATTCTTCTTTTCAAAGGGGTATGTGGGATTTAGGGTTTATAAAGGGATAGAAGCGGGTTAAGGATTAGGGTTTTTAAGGGCTTATGCAGTGGCTTCCCTAGGTTCTTTTTCAAGGGGGATCTAAGGGTTTATGAGGACAGAGTACTCTGGGTTCCTGAATACTCTGGGTTCCTTTTTAAAAGGAACTGTGGGATTTAGGGTTTAGACTTTCAGGATAGGATTCTTCCCTGGGTTTCTTTTTTAAGGAGATATGTGGGATTGAGTTTAGGATAAGATTGTTCCCTAGGTTCCTGTTTAAAAGGATAGGTGGGATTTAGGGTTGGGATAGGCGTCTTCCCTGGGTTCCTGTTTAAAGGGATATGTGGGATTTGGGGTTCAGGCTTTGGGATAGGATTCTTCCCTGGTTCCCTTTTCAGGAGGATTTAGGGGTGTATATACGGATAGAACAGGATCCTTCTTTTGGTTCCATTTTAAAGGGTATGTAGAGGTTTATACAGGGATAGAATCGGGTTAGCGATGAGGGTTTTATAAGGGCTTGCGTAATTGCTTCAAAGGGTTCATTTTAAAAGGGGGGGAGGGTCTAGGGGTTATATAGGGATAAAATAGGGTTTCATGTCATGCTGAAAGGATTTTTTGTTCTCGGGGCCTAAGCAAGCAGTCATGGAGAATATAAACCATAAACCCTGTAACCCCCCATAACCCCCAAATCCTAAACCCTACACCAAACCCATAATACCTTGAAGCTCTGCCTTCTGGTTCTCGCACTTGTCAATGCTTCGGAGAAGATTGACCTGGCTATCGGGTTTACTTACTGGTTATTCGTAGGGAATAAAGGGAATAAATAATAATCCCTATTCCCTTATTCCCTACTAAGAACCAACAAGTTAGGTTTTGAGGAGTTTGGGGGCCTGGACTGCTAGCTGAAATAATCGGGAGAGCGTGCGTTTCCCGAAGCACCTCTGTAGTGTTAATTCAACTGTTAGGTTTGGGATGCAGTTGAAGCTTGGGCGAAGGGAACTCAGCCCTGAGTGATGTAGCAGCACCGGCTTTTAAGGATTCGGTCCAGGGGACAAAAACTGACTTAGATTCCACAAAAGGCAAGCACAATCCGACGAAGCTTGTCCAGCTCGTGGCAACGAAGCGCAACCACTAATTCCAGCTGAGCGATAGTCTAAACTCCTAGTATCCTCCTTAATAACTCCTATAGTCGTCCGCTATGATATCCCCCTTTAAGGAGGTTAGACTAGATATAGCTCAGGTGGCCAGGTATGCAAGGAATGCAGCCTAAACCTTGGTCTCCAGAGCCTCAAATCATGCTTTTCGGCTTATTCCCCGAAATTTCTACGGCTTTCCATAAACAGGCAACCCCAAAATGGGCCCAGGCAAAGAGTGGACAAGGATGATTTTCATAGGCACCCCACCAGAAAGAGCCTAAAACAGCGAGGAACCCCATATATCTCACCAATCAAGACACCTTCAACCTGGCGCAACCTGGAAGCTACAGCACCCAAATGTCTTCTCTATCCACAGAATCTTAAGGATCTGAGGACACGGTTCACAGTGTCCCTGTTTGGACTTTGAGTTTAATTCAACTATCAGCCCCTAAATCCCCAAGGTTGAAAGCCTAGGATGCAGGCTAAATCTCTAGAGCTCAGCTCAGGCCTTCTTGCAAAACCTCACTTAAAATCTCATCGTGCTGCATAGTTAGTTGGGTGGGATGAGGTCGAAGTCTCAAGTACCAAGTCTTGTGAAGCCTCTTACACACCATCCTTCTTATCAACCTTGCACGAAACCTTTTGAAGTAACGGCCTTCTCCGGACTTCGACGGAGCAAAGTCACCTGCAAGGAACGTTGAAGACTTTGACACCGCTTCTTGTCTTGCGGGTCAAGAGTTGCTGTGGGCGATGTCGGGTGCAGCTGAGGTTAGCTTTTAGGCCATCGGCTCTCAACCAATATAGGCCCCCTTAAGTAGATAGAAGATGGCATTGCGTATATTATAACAAGATCCCCATGTACCCCATATTCTGTCCAATTAACGGGGACTACAGGGTGTAGCAGCATTTTGGGCACGGACTTGGGAACTTGAGGGGCCCCTGCGTCCTCATGCTTTTCAGTGCCCCTTGGATGTATGATATCTGACCAAACCAGAGCGATTGACCCACCTGAAATAAGCCACTTGGAGAAGCCACTACTTAGTATTTGGATTGAGGCCACGCCCCTTTAAACATCTCGTTTCAGCAATGTGCTTGTCATTGTTGTTCCTGCGAGGGTGTGTGGGGAACATATTCGTCATGATCTTTATGGTGATTTCTTGGAATCGAGTGTCCCTTTTGGCAGTCTTGCCAGGATCCATTCAAGGATCTCAGTCGGGTTAATAGCACGGCTTCAGATTTAGAAGCCCACGCCAATGACAAGCATTCCGTGTGCTCATGGAATGGTATGCGCTCAATTCGGGTCAAAATTCTTGAGGCCCAACACTCCACTACAACTTTAGATTGCCGAACCCCCAGCTGGTATAGAGTCCCTCTTAAGTAGATAGAATATGGCTTCGGGTATATCATAATAAGATCTTGATATACCCCATATCCTATCTACTTAAAGGGGACTATACCCTAAAACCCACCTGGCTTAAGGGCTCAACCCTCAACCGCTGCTGATACCCGGCACTTGCGCGGAAGTTCAGAGGGCGCCATCCGTGGAGCAAGCTGGTTTCCACGCGAAGGAAGGACTGTTGTTTGTTGATGGACATTGCCCTCAAGCCGTTAAACCCTAAACCCTAAACCCAAAATCCCTTGAAGCCCAAGGCCCTAGACTGACTGATGATCGAAAATCCACCATCCCAGACCTCAAACAATGCCTGGGCAATATCATCCAACAAAGCGCTGTCCACCAACTCGGAGCAGCCTGGCCGGAGCCCATCAGAAAGGGCTTTGGATGAGGGTACCCTTTCCAAACTAACACGGAATTGCAAAAAAGAGCCACGCCATTTCATTTATTAAAATTCCCTTTGAATCAGGTATAAATGGCCATATTCTGGAGTTGAAGGTTCTTTAGGAGTGGTGTAGTTTCCAAAGTTGCGACAAGTCTCTTAGCATGAAAATACCAAAGGCCCGTAACTCTAAGAATGACCCGCCGGGTTGTCCTTCAAACCCTTTGAAAATGATTCACTAGTATGGTTCTCTACAAAATATGAGTGGAAATTAAAACATATCCAAAAGGACAACCCAGCCTAGTGAGAGGGTTGCAGTCTGCATCTGAAACGTCGACAATTAGAAGCTACTGGCGGTGAGCAGGGTATAAGGGATAATAATCCCTACATAATCCTTGTACAACATTTTCCCCGTAAGAGACTGGAGGTGGCATAGCTAAACTTATAACTGAAGCCTTCTGATTTTGTACACGACTGCCTGTACATAAGTTTGAGGGGCGCGACGATAAGATGTCCTATTCCCCATGCGCTACGAAACTTGAAGAACCGCCTTGATAGATGATTTGCGTAGAGTCGGTAGACCCTAGACTTTGGGTGCTGCCTCCACCCCGTAACAGTCTATATTTGGGTCATATAAATGGATATATATATAAGTATGTACATATCATACATATTTTTCTCTGTTGCAGATTAGGGGCAGTACCCAACCTAAGCCCTCTGGCAGCAGAAGCTCCACAGAGCACCAGGCCAAGTAAGACGGTTGATGCAAGTGTGCTCAGATACCCTCAAAAGCTCCAAACAATAGATGGTTTGGGACTGCACCCAAAATCAGCTATAAGTACCAGTAGTTATACCTGGGTTATACTGTAGAATGCCATAATTTTCTGAATGTGCAAATAGAGGGCCTGGGCAGTTCCAAATGTCACTGCCCAAGCCTAGCAAATATGAGTGGCTCAAAAGCATCCATACACATAGCCCCCCTTAGGTAGATAGAATATGGAGTAATTAGGGTTTAGCCTTAACTGGATAGAATATGGGGTATATGATAGGGGGATCTTATTACAATATACCCAAGGCCATATTCTATCTACTTAATGGGGGCTATAATGCGGTCCTCGGAGTCCCTTCCATCTGCGTATGTCCCTGGAGCCAAACAGGCGCCCATTTCTTGAGAAACTCCCACGTGGTACTTTCCCCAATATAGACCCAATATTGTATAATGCCCCTGATGATGGGGACGCCTCAAATGGTACCCCTAATTCTGAGAAACCAGCACATTACTGCCCGCCTAGAAGCAGCTGCTGCTCATCCCTTGCAATTCCACTCTTCTTCTCAATTGCCTCCTGCGAGATTTTGTGAACTTCACTGGCAGATGTGCCATGTAGCTGCAGAGTACGGACCGGTCCTGGGATGCCTCGCTAGGTTTAGGTTTTGGGTTTAGGGTATAGGGTTGTTTAGAAGCAGGGCTCTCCGTTATCGGTGTCTTGTAAATCCTGAAGGCCTGATGATTTTTTGGAGAAAAGGCAACCTAGTACTTCTTGAGGGCTGGTGCATCAAGCTTTTAAAGGTACATAGTGCCCCTCAAGTAGATAGAAAATGGCCTTGGGCATATTATAACAAGATCCCCATGTACATATACCCCATATTCTATCTACTTAAGGGGGACTATACATAGTCTCAACTCCTGCTGAGAAGGGCTTGGGATTTCGGATTGGCTTTCTCAAAGTACGACAACCAGAGCTTCATACGTGGAAGGTTGTCAAACCAGTGGCCCTTTTTTGCGCCTCGGAATAGCACGGCCGATGATTTTAGGAGACCCCAAAAGGGACCTATTTTGGACAACCGCGCACATGGCTTTGGAGCCTCAAACCAGGTGGACCAACCCACCAAGTAAGTCATTGCTTCAAAGGAGTTGTTCAAACTACCTGTCCTCGAAATGGCCACAATGTAGGTTCCCTGTTTGGTTAGGATCCCTGCTTCAGGAAGTGCATTCCCAATGATCTCGTCTTCAAAAGCACCTCGTTAAATCAACCCCCACATGTGAAAATCCTTGAGTCTGAATGGGTGGTCCTCACCCACTTATAGGGGTAAGGTTTACATTATAATGGGGATGTATTGGGGTTATAGTCCCCCTTAACTAGATAGAATATAGAGGTTATATTAAGAGAAAATGGAAACTACTATCTAGTGTTTAGGGGTTACAGTCCTTCTTGAGTAGACAGAATATGGCTTTGGGTATGTTATAATAAGATCCCCACATACCGCATATTCCATCTACTTAAGGGGGACTATAGAACCAAATGTACCCTAAACCCTAAACCCAAGGCTCTAAGGTTCCTGGTACCCCTAAGGTCGTACCCCTTAACGGTTTCCCCCATATGGCTCTAATATAGCTTGGGTACTGCCCCCACCCAGTAACAGTCTGTTTTAGGGGTCCATATTGTAGTTATTATCCAACTGTTACTGAGGGGGGGCAGTACCCAAAAATATAGCCCTTAGATGAGCCAATGTCGTCCCCAAAAGTCCCTTAAAAGGATCCCCAAACCCAGGGGTACAACCCCAGGGGTACAAGCTTGAAACCCAAACCCTAAACCCTAAAAATATGCAAGGCTCTTTTATAGATTGCAATTCAGCCCGGTGGTCACTATTTGTGGGCCAAGGATACTATACAATGCTACCCTGAAACCGCATTCTAACCAGCAGGGGCCCCTACAACCAATAAACCCTAAGCTAAACCCTATGAGACAAATACCCCAAATCCAAACCCCAAGCCCTCAGCCTTAAACCAAACCTAAACCCTGAGCCCCTAAGCCTTTCAGCAAAAGCCCTAAACCCTATGAGACCTAAACCGTAAGCCCTAAACCCTAAACCTTCTAAACCCTAAGCCAAAGGCCTAAGCCCAAGCCTTACAGCCAAGCAGTAGTCCTTCAGATCACTGGCTGTCCAGGTATCGTGCAAGGCAACCTTTCAGATCTACGCAGAGGTTGTCAGGGTGGGGTGTAAAGCGGTTAAGGGTTTAGGCGGTTTAGGGTTATCCCAAACTCTAAACCTTGGTCCGTAAACCCTGAGCTCAATATCATGAACCCTGAACCCTAACCCCCTAAACCTTGAACTCAAAAACCCTAGACCCTAAAGTCTCATCGCTAAACCCTAGACTCCATAACGCAAAGCTCAGGTTTTATGGCTCAGCCTCGAAGAGTGGGAGAGTTTGATTTTTGGGGGCCATTGGGAGGGTACGAGCTTCAGGCATCAAGCGCCATGTTATCCTTAGTCTAAACTCCTAGTATCCCCTTTAATAACCCCTGTGGTAGTCCCCTAAATAATACCTTGAATAACCCCTTTTAAGAAATTTGCATTCTGACTCATGGTATCAAGAATGCACAAGCTGGGTGCCCTGCTGTGCAAATCGGCCCAGCGATGCCATGGACATCAATCTGCTTCATAACAACACAGGGTTTAGGGATGTATGAATTAGGGATATATATATATAGGGGGATTGGAAGAGCAAATGGGAGCCGCTATTTAGGGTGAAGGGATGTGCATTCTTAATGACATGGCTTGTATGGCGATTCTGATGTAGGGGCGTGAATAGCTGTCAATCTCATAAGCCCGCTCTGCAAATTGAAATGTCCTGATTGGTCTGCTCTACTCCTTGTACTTATAGCGGGCAGCACTCAATCTTAAGGTGCGTGTAATGTTGAGGGGAGTGAATAACGATATTGCAGGTCCAGCTGCAAAAGCTTCTCCAACATCTTTTGCAGGGTTGGGCAGCTGATGATTCCAGTTTAGACTGCGGATCTTAGCTCCTTTCAACTTGTCAGTGCATGAGAAGCGGGCATGAGTCAAAATAATCTCAATGCCATCTTTATTGACTAAGAGCTTCCGAGCCCCCCTATAACCCCTAAACAACATGAATTCCTTAGCTAACGGTACCCGCCCCACTCTCAGAAAATTCCCTAAACCATCGCTTGAGGGATTCATACAACACCTGAGTGGTAGTTTCCCAAAATAAGGGGACCCCAATATAGACCCCAAAATGCTATAGTCCTTATTGTTGGGACCCCAAAATGGTACCCCTAGTCTTGGGAAACCCTAAACCCTAAATAGTAGTTTCCATTTTCTCTTCCATTATCCTTATATAACCCCTACATAACCCCACCTACCCCCTATATAACCCTAATTTTGGAAACCCCCCCCAGTCATGTCTTTGTGTGACTTAAGCCCAATGGCTGCAGGTTTGCACAGGAGTTAACATCCAACTGGGCTCGACTCTCCAGGTTTAGGGGGTTTGGGTGTAGGGGTTTAGGGTTTAGGGACCCGGATCCCCCCAGCCCCACCGTCTAAACTCAACCCCAAAGGCAAACCCTTCGTGCGAATTTGAATCCAAAGTGGGCCGCTCACGGAAATTCATACTGATTTCTCTGGGTCTGCTGTTGGCACAATTCACATTACTTGCTACTAGCATTGCGCTGCTGCTGAAGCCGGGAATCTTCTCAACTTTCACCTCCTTCCTCAGAGGAAATAACGGGTCTTGTTTATGGGTTCTCCGTCAAAGTATAGGGAAACCCAACTGCAAATAGTGTTGAGGACCCTTGCAATGGTTCCGAACCATGCCTCTACTTGGGCTCTTGATGCATACATGCATGAGTCATGATCATTCCCCCGTCTGAATCGCTGTGCTACAGGTGATCACTTGGAAGTGGCCGCATGATGTTGACGCGTCTGATGGAATCAAGTTCTACGAGTTCATATGAGCCATTGTCTAAACTCCTAGTATCCCCCTTAATATCCCCTATAGTAGTCCCCTATATAATCCCCTATAGAACCCCCCTTTAAGGACTTTAGACTATGGTACATATAGTCTTTCTTGGGGTCCTATGCCCTCACTCTCTCTTAAGCATCTCTAATGTCGAACTGGGAGGATGCTCCCTATCATATTGGGGTCCTCTTATATTCCTATTACTTATACCACTATTACAGGGTGGGGTCCTCCTAAATCATCCCATGTATCCCCATTTTTAAGGTTTAGGGTTTAGGGTTTTTTAGGGTGCACGTAGCCTCCCTCGATTCCGCAATGCCCGGGCTCAACGAGGGCAGTGTGTGCCAAAACCAGGTCCCAGTTGCCACTCAGCATCTTGCGATAAACTCCACTTCCGAACGCAACCAACTGGGAGTTTCCCAAACTTATAGTCCCCCTTAAGTAGATAGAATGTCGGGTATATGGGGATCTTGTTATAACATACCCAAAGCCATATTCTATCTACTTAAAGGGGACTATACTCCTACAGCACAAATTGTATGGACCCAATGATCATCTAGCTTTCCCTACCCATCCCCCAACTGTTCGAGCTAGGGATATTACACCACGCCTGCTCTCATGCAAAGTATTGTTACAAGTAACTATAAGATACATATGCTTAAGTTGGATTTTCCCTGCTAGCAACTATTGCAGAAGTTGACTTACTGGTAGTTGGTAGGGGATAAGGGCATATAATCCCTCTACAGTCCCCATATACTATATTCCCTCATTCCCTAAACCCTAAACTCTATGTGTCAGATTGGTTGACTGAGGCTTCCACCAAGGTCCTTGGGCATGTTGTGAAATGGCCCTGGTGTGCACATTTACCCAGGAACCTCATATGAACCAAAGTCTAAAGTCCTAAAAGGGGGTTACATAGGGCATCATATAGGGGAGCAGGACCACTACAGAAACTATTATTAGGGGGATACTAGGAGTTTACACCATGGCTCATCTAGGGTATGTAAAGCACACATTATAGTTGGGCGACAGGGCCATGTAAGGTTCCACAAGGCTTGAGGGGTTGGGGCTTTCGCCGCCAAACTAACATGACATCTCACAAAGGCCCCGCTCAAAGGGACACTAGGCTTTAGACGGCAGTTTTGCTGTCATGATTACGAGTCTCTCTGCGGCTCAAAATAGAAGGACCCCACGGTGCATACTAAAAATTCGGTATGACCCTATGCATCTTATGTATTGGGACTAATGGTACTATAGTAGAATAAGGTCATCCAGGATTTTAAATATGAACAGTGTTATCCTCCTAGACCTCCTAAAAGATCCAAAGCCAGAGCCTCCCCATAATCCCCCTAGGTTCCTCGATTTAGTAATGCGATCTTTTTTGGGGGTGTCAATTTTTTGAATCCTCTAGCAGATCTGGGAACATCATTTCAGCATGGTTTCTGAGATGAGCCTCCTCAGTCGTTAATACCCAGATGGAAAGAGAATTCCAGGATTTTGGTCCATAGCTCCGGAAAGTGGCTTGTTTGGCAGTTTTTTTGGCCCCTGCAGGCGTTAGCTTAGGAAGTCTGGTGTCGAAGAATAGTGCAACTTACTATACTTGGAGGGTCGGAAGGACTTAGTAAGTAGCTTAATACTGGGCATAATCAGCCTTACTATATGGGTTATAGGGCTTATTAGCCTACTTACCAAGTCCCCCTGACCCCTCCAAGCAACCTGAACCTTGGACCCAAATCTGAGTCCGTAGAGGTCCTTCTCTTGGACTCGAGTGGGGATTCAAGAATCAAAGCCCAGGACGCCCCCGTACAATCTAGATGATAAAGGGGGGATAAATGGGGCTATATACAAATAATGGAAAAGAACATGGAAGCTACTATTTAGGGTTTAGGGTTTAGGATTTCCCAAAATCAGGGGCACCATTTTGGGGTCCCAATACTAAGGACCATAGTATTTTGGGGTCCCAATAATAAGAACTATAGTATTTGGAGTCCATCTTGGTGTCCCTTATGTTGGGAAACTACCAAATCCCGCCATAGCCTGCCTACACGACCTCCGTCCCCACCCATTGAAGGACAACCCAAAAACATTGGGGATTAGAAAGGGTGTCTCTTAGGAGGACCCCCCCCCACCCTGTAATAGTGGCATAATAGGAATATAAGAGGACCCTAATATAATCCTTACTATTCCTTATAGCCACTATTACCGGTTGGGGGGTCCACCTAAGGTATCTCGTCATTCTGACTCCTTCACTATGCCTGCTTGGAGGGTCAGGGACACCTAGCATGTACACAAATGTCCTTCTAATGCATAATATTGACCCCAGTTCTGCCTCTGGTTCACTTATTGGCTAGGCCTGCTGACCCTGCAGCCCTGAGCCCTAAACCCAATATATAATCCCAGGATCCAATTAGTTCTTCCCTTCCCCTGTGATTTTCCATTATTGATCTGCTACAATGTTTTCGTCCCTAAACCCTAACTCTATCCGTATATAACCACCAGAGTATATACCTTTCCATTTGCCTGTTTACCATAAACCTTAAACCCGAAACTTTAGACCCTTAACCCTAGAAAAACTTTATAACACCTTTTGCATTTGATTTTCCATTATTGGGATATAGGCCTATTGGGAGTGCATGGTTCAAAGCCAGCCTCCCATTGCAACGAATGGCTGTTTAGGGTTTGGGGTTTAGGGCTTAGGGTTTAAGGTTTAAAGGGTTCAGGGATGAGGGTCCAGGGTATAGGGTAGAGGGTTTGGGGTTTTAGGGTACAGGGTTTAGGATGTCTGAGTCCCTGGCGAAACAAAACAGCCAAAAGGCTAGCACGTAAGACCTTGGCGGATGATTCCTTGAGAAATCTGAGATCTTAAGCCCTAAGCCCTCAAGGGCCTAGCCTCTAAGGATCTCTGCGTTGGTGGCAGAATCTCCCCCTCCCTTTTAGCTGTCAGCGCCTGTTGTGGGAGCCTCCGTACAAAGCATCTACTCCTATCATGGCAAGGCTAGACGTTCACATGAATAACGAGTACAGCGGTAACAAGAAATAGTAACAAGGATAACAAAAATATCATCAAAAGCCAGAGGAACAATCAAATAGGAAGGAGAAAGATGGGGAGTACAGTACTGGATGTAATACCTGCCCATCCGGGCCCCTCTTTGGTCCGAGTTGGCTGCCTGTTTCCAAGAAAGGATAAAAGACTGTCAGGGATGGGGGACCACTGCGCCAGATAACCACGTCGAAAGGTATGCGCTGGCCAGCTGCCACAAGCAGGAAGCGCCACCCTGAAGAGCAACTTCAGCAACCCAAACCTTAAACTTTTAATCCCTAAACCTTAATCCCTAATCCCTAAACCCTAACCCCCAATGCCTAAACCCCAAACCCTAATCCCTAAAGCATTTAAAGTAGCCCCAGGCCCTGAAACCATGAATCCCAACATCTAAGCGCGCCACAGCCAGTTCCAGCAGGGAACTCCGGCATACCTGCAGTTTCACAAGTAATGAATGTGGAAGCCTGAAAATCTGAAGTAGCATTGCTCCTCCATAATCCTTGAGTACCTACAGCAGAATTTACCGTATAATGCTTCCCACAGCTGTACTCGAGTTATTTCGGCCCTTGCCTTACAAATTTTCTGCCAATTGGGCAGCAGAAGGGTTGTGCCGAGACGGAGGATCATTCGGCGTTTTAACAGACTTCACGCAGTTTTGAGAGGTCACATGTCTGCGCTCAGGGCAGAAATACTTGTTTCAAAGCGGACTTGAACTCCGAAGAGTTTCAAACAGGGAGTTGCCGTGCGGCGGATCCTGCAGGTCGTTCACTTCACTTCTTGCCCCTGGGTCAATTGATTCAATTGAGCTATAGTCTAAACTCCTTCAATGGGGCTATAGGGGGTTCTATAGGGGAGTATCTTAGGGGTTACTAAGGAGGAGACTAGGAGTTTAGGCCCTACCTCAACTGGACAACTCAATGGCCTACGCCCTATGCTTGTGACGGCTTCTACTGCGTCCCTGCGTCCCGAAAGCATGAGAGCTATAGTCTAAACGCCTAGTATCCCCCTTAATAGCCCCTGTAGTAATCCCCTATGTAATCCCCTATATAACCCCCTTTAAGGAGTTTAGACCATGGCTCATGAATGTAAGGATTGACAGCAGGTCCGCAGAGCTCACAGCTTCCTGCATGGTACCTCACCACGATGTTGTTCCTTCTTGGGGCTACCAGAAGATCTAGGTTGGCCCCTAAAACCCATTGAAAAATATTTGTATATATGGTCCCCTATTAAAGCCATTATCCCAGGGGCCACCAGAAGATGTGGAATCATTAAACGGGCCTGGATTTTGTGGGTTTGGTTTATGCAGACGTCGCAAAGCCAGCAGGGCTTGGCAGGCGCACCGCATTTCGTGCAGGCAGTCTGCCACGAAGGTATGACCTCGGTAATTGAAAAGCGCCCGGTGCTTGAGGTCTTCCGGGCAATGCTCCGCAAACAGCCCTTGCGTGGCTACTTAGAGACCCACCTGACTAGGGAAACTTGAAAATTATGGGAGTTCCATATTTTGGATCCTTGAAGGGGGTCTGGGTAGTGCTGCTGATGTAGTAGTTTCCAATAACGAGAAGGAGGCAGTGGAAGATACAAAAGCAGCTACCGATTCCCATTACAAGGATCTCCAAAAAGGGGTCCGAACGCTGTGCCTCTATTCAGTTCCCCAATGTAGCCGAGATACTCTCTGAGGGCTCTGGATGCTCACTTTTGAGAATTCCCATAGCGGCGTCTAGGCGACCAATGGCTTACATGAGCTCAACAAATACAAACTTCTAGTATGCCCCCTAGTAATGTAACCTATAATCCCCATATGAGAAGCTTAGACTATAGCTGATATGCAACAGGCACCTTCGAGAACTTTCAAGACCATGCGCACCTCCGCCACCCTATAATCCCCCTTAAGTAGATAGAATATGGGGTATTGTGGGATCTTATGATAATACACCCCAAGCCATATTCTATCTACTTAAGGGGGACTATAGCCGTAACCCTGCAGCCCTACTTGGAAGGTCTCGTGGGGACATAGTAAGCAGGCAAGGGCTCAGGGCTTAGGGTTTAGGGGGGGTCAGTGGGGCTTAGTAAGTAGGTCGATAACGGGGATGATTAGGGTTACTTTATGGTTATAGGGGCTATTAACCTACTTACTAAGTCCCCCTGACCCTCCAAGTAGCATGATACATCAACATGCATCCCAGACCCCAGGGAGGATCTAAAAATTAGATCCCCTATATAGACCCATTATAACCCCTATATAAATCCTTATATAATTTCCCCTATGGTTCTAGGGGATCTAATGTTTAGATCCTTTTGGGGGTCTGGGATTAGAGGCCACCTGAGCCACTGACAATTGGAAATGCAGGCCCCGTGTGGACGGCCCGATGCCTGAGGCCGACAGGGTTTCACTCTGCTTGCATATGGGGCTTTCTTAAGATGGGGCGGTGCCTCAGGAACCCTAAGGGCGTACTTGTTGGCTAGAAGGGAATATGGGAACATGATCTCTATACAATCCCTATATCATGTATTCCCCTGCTCCCTACTACCTCCAGTAAGCATAATCTCCCAATTGAATCCCAATATACTATAGTAGTTTCCATTTGTCTTTTCCATTGTTCCCTACATGGAACCCCAATATATACCCCGTTAGCATATGCATATTAGAAGAGGATTGTGGGTCCTCCCTAAACTCGAAACCCTAAAACCTTCAGGAGGATCCTGTAAGGGCACGCTTGAAAATCCTACAGATGGGATTTCGAAACATCAGGTCCCGCTCATTGAACCCCTGGTATTGGGAAACCCCCCATCTCGTGAGTGTGGGGTTGGGGACCTATGTAAAGGGACCTTACTGGGAACCCCAAACCGGGAACCCCAAGAATATAGCAGGTCTATAATAGGAATATACCTACCAGGGTCCTTATATTCCGTTATATTCCTGCTATATTCTTGTGGTTCCCTACTTGGGGTTCCCAGTAAGGTCCCTTTACTATGGAAGCTTTTGAGGAGGCTCTGATGGGACATACTTTGCAAACCTTAACGGACTCTCTCAGAAAATGCAGCCGGGCTATCAGGGAGGCTCAGGCTCTTTACAGTGACCCACTTTTGTCCAACATTTTCGGGACCTCAAAATATTACAATCCTCATTATAGGGACCCCCAAAAGGGTATCCCTAATTTTAGGAAACCCCCAGTTCTGTTCTCATACTACGCCTAAATCAGGGTTTGAGATTGAAGGCTGCCTGTGCCCCATCATAACTGCAGCTACAGCCTCTGTTTGTATTGGAACTTTGGTCTGTGGTAGAAAATACAGGATCTTGTGGCAACGATTCAGCTGTGTTTTGTATCAGATACTTTGCCGAGTTCTTGGGCCCTAGAACCTAAAGCGTTAGCCTTCCTGTGCGGACATTCGTTCATGCTACGCAACGTCTCGCAGACCCTCAGACTGCAACACTAAAACAGTGCTGGCTGGTACTTTTAAACCAAGGCATTATGTATGAATTGGTTCCCTCGCTGGAGTAGTATTTTGTGTTTGGGGTTTAGCTGTGAGCAACAATTTCATCCTTCAAAGCAACTGCCCTGACTCCTGCACGGAACGTCAAAAGCTGCGGTCCTTTCGCAGCGGGCTATCTCCAACTCTGCCCCAGGCACTTTAAAACCACCTTTTTGGCTCACCTAGGACAGGCCCGAAGCAGGCCCATTCTGGGACTACCTTCTACACAAACTGCCAAGTCGGTTGAGGTCGGGATAATTTGCCCGCCCATTTCCCAAGCCTTCTGCATGGCTGCCGAAATTCCATCGTCCCACCTGGAGGCTTTACTTGGAGAGTCAAGGGACTTAGAGTAGGCCATGGATTTGGTAGTCTCCCAATATAGGGGACACCTATATAGATCCCGAATACTATAGTCCGTATGATTGGGACCCCATCCAAGGTTCTGGAGGGTCAGGGGGACTTAGTAAGTAGGTTCATAATGGGGATGACCAGGGTTACTATGCCGGCTATGCGGGTTGTCAACCTACTAACTAAGTCCCCCTGACCCTCCAAGTAGAGATTCACGTTGCCAGGCTTCTACAGGCGAGAAAAAAAGAGTAGAAGACCTATGAGGTTATAGTCCTCCTAAGTAGGTAGAATATGGCTTCGTGGTTATTATATTATGATAAGATCCCCATATACCCCATGTTCTATCTACTTAAGGGGGACTATATCCTGCCCGTCCGGCTTCTTTGCTTTCAAGGCCACGCCTCTAGGCTTGTGGGTTGTTGTACGGATCAAAGCAAGGATGCCATATCTGTTCCTGGTGTATTTGCAGGTTGCTATGGGTTTGCAGCTGCAGCTCGCAAATGAGGTCTACAACGATGAGGTACTCGGAACATGTCCGCTTCCATTCAGAAGCAACTAACAGCAACCAACTGGGTTGCTGTTAAGGAACTTAATTTAAGTTACTATATTGGGGAAACCCTATTATTTACCATATGTACCCATTATGGTAACTTAATTTAAGTTCCTTAACAGCAACCCAGCTTAACCCACTCACAGGCTTTGAGAGTCAAGGTTTGAGTTTAGGGTGTAGCGTTTAGACCACAAACAACCTCAAATCAGTTGCCTGCCTACGCCCTGCGAGGAGAAAGAGACAACTCCGCCGGGGCCTTCCACAAGAGCAGTACCTATTGTATGTAGGAGCTGTAGTTTTAAGGGCGGATTGTATAGAGTAATATATACCGTAGTATTATAGGTTTTTTAGGGGGGATACTAGGACTTCAGACTATAGCTCATATGTTGGCTGCACAGTGTTCCTACCCAAAAACTGTTCCTCTATCTCTATGTTGTAGTGAATAAGGGCCAGTGCCCCAAAAACAAGGCTTTGTCGGAAATGGGGTAAAGAAGAGTGATAAAGTAGGAATTGCAGCAGGTCGTGGAAATAGAGCACTTTAGCAATCAACTAGAGCTTGCCACCCCAACCTTGTGGTTGTTGTTGCTGCTGTTGTTGTTGCTGCAGCCTTTCCTTCCGCTTGAAGCTACACTTCGACCATTGTCCCCTTCAGCAACTGGCTGATATGGGGTTCGCTGCTCGTCTGGGGAAGGGTATGCTTCGCATACAGCCAATCTGTTCTATCTTCTTTCTCATCCTTCACAGCTAAGCCCCAGGTACTGTAGAAGCCTGAATCATCACATACTTCGCGTAGAACAACCTCGATATCGTCGTAGTAGAGAATGCCTGACCTTCCTATTCCAATTATGTAGTCCTCAAAACCTTTCATGTGTTTGTTTTTGTCTGCATTATTGTATTGATTCACATACCTAAACCGTAATCCCCTGCATGGGCCTATATAACCCTAGAACCCTTTGAAGAGATCCCGGCTCTACTTGTGTAGGACCCCCAAAGGGTTTTGGGGTTTGGAATTTGAGGTGTTGATTTGGGGCTGAGGGTTTGGGATTCAGGCTTTTGTGTTTAGATTCTTTCCCCGGGTCCTATGCACCTAGTAAGTCCTGCGGTGCTGACCTTCAGAACCCAGGCTCGGTTCAATGTCTCAAACCTCAAAGCAACCTCTCCTGAAGTCTGAAGCATGAACACGGAACCTAATACTCTAATACCCCGCTGCTTTATAGGTATGTTCACAGGTCAGGTAGTAAGCAGTATCCATGGCTTCCAGTACCGCGTTGAAAGCCACTCAGTTTTCAACAGCGCTTCAGCCAGATACCTCAAAACTCAAGCAAGAGGCGCAAGTATCCTTTAATTTTTGAGGGAGGACAGCAGATCCCCTATCCAAAGCCCTAAACCCGAAGTCCTAAACCCTAAACCCTACACCCTGTATAACCTCATTGTAGTAGTTTCCATTTTATTTTCCGTCATCCCTATATAACCTCAATATGTACCCTGGTATAATATAGTGGTTTTCATTTTTCCGTTATCTCTATATAACCCCAATCTATATACCCCATCATAATAGAGTGGTTTCCATTTTATTTTCCATTATTCCTATATAACCTCAATACATACCAGGGCATCTGGGAAGCTAGCGTTGAGAACCCGACTTTAGGCTTGAGCTGGCGACACGGCACCTCCAACAGTGTCTCTGGTCGCAGTAAACTAAGGGGTCCTTGGTTTCAGAGGTCGTCCTTGGCAAGATCCTTTTGACAAACCCGCGTTCATCCCTAAGCCCTAAACCCTAAACCTACCAGTTCTCAAGCTGTTAAACCCTACACCTACCAGTTCTCAAGCTGTTAGGCTCTGGAGGTTGAGGGCCTTTGCTTTCGTTGCGATTCCTGTCTTCTGAGTGAGGCGGTTAATTGAGGCGAGGCTCAGGCTACAAAGGGTTTTGGGTTTTTGGGGTTCAGAGTTTGGGGTCTATCTTCCAGGACCTTCCTTGTACCCTTAATTGGGGATACAAGGTCCCTAATAGTACTTAGGCCCTAATAGAGGGTAGGAGGAGGGTCTAGGTTGTTTAGAGGTTTATTTATAGTCTGGGGTTTAGGAGTAGGGTCTTGTTTAGGGACTTATGTATAGTTTGGGGTAAGGGTTTGCAGAGTTTCTGCCTGTATTGGCCACTAGTAGTGTCGTAGGCAAGGGAGGTCCAGCAAATCATCAGCAAGCCCTCCCCAAAACTAACATGCAAACTGAGTCGTGCCCTCTATGGAGTACTGTCTTTTAGAGGACTGGATAATATGAAAGAGGATGTCAGCATGGCTTTGGCTGAGTATGTATAAGCTTACCTAGGAATATTTTTGAAATGTACTTTGAGGGTTAAATATTAGATCCTAAACCGTAAACCCTAAACCACAAACATGAAAACCATGTGTTAACCACATGGTATCCTGAACCCCGATTTGCAAGTTCGGGTAGGGAAGAGAAGATACCAAGCTGAAAGCTGCCTTCTTACCCTGTCCACAAAGAGTCGGCTTAGGGTTTAGGATTTATCCCTCAAGTAGTCAGAATGTCTTTCAAGTGTAGGACGGCGTAAGATTGAGGGTTCATGCCCTAGGCTCCCTCAAGCTTCAACCTTCTAAACCCAAAATCTTGTTTCGTTCTCTACTCTAATGCCTACACCTCCTCGCCCTCCTCACACCTCAATCTCCCGAAGCCCCAAAGCCCCAGCCTCTAAGCCCAGCCCCAAACTCCAACCCCTGCTCTCTCTCCCCTACATCATGAACCCCCAACCCTAAATCCTAAACCCTAAACCAAACTCTTAATCCCAAAGCCTAAACTCTAAATCCCAAAGCCTAAACTCTAAATCCTAAAGCCTAAGCTCTAAACCCTAAAGTCTTTCTAACTCCTAAAGCCTAAACTCTAAACCCTAAACCCTAACCCCTAAACTCTAGACCCTAAACCCTAAACCCTAACCCCTAGGCTTTAAACCCTAAACTCTAAAACCCTAAACCCTAAACCCTAAACTCTAAATCCTAAAGCCTAAACCCTAAACCTTAAACCTTACAGGTGCTTGGAGATGAAGGCTGCAGCTGAGGAGCTTAGGGCAGAAGGTGCCAGGGGCTGGGAGACTGGGCTCAGGGTTTAGGAGTCAGGGATGGGGTCTATATGGGGTTAGGGTTTAGGATTTAGGGTTTAGGATTCAGGCACAGGGTTTATATATGGGTTTACGGGTTTAGGGTTTAGGATTTAGGGTTTAGGGTTTACGATTCAGGGGTATGGAAAATGAAAGAGAAGCTACTTAATTATTTAAGGTTATATTGGGGTAGGAATCATAAGGATTCTATAGGGGTTTTATGGCTTAGGGTTTGGGAATATAGGGTTCAGGGGTTCGAGGCTTAGGAGTAGAGCTCGGGGTTTCCGACCAGGGAACTATCCCCGTCCCCAACAAATGTTAATGCAACAATGCGAATGGAACGGCTGCTGTTCTTCCAGGACATGCTTTTCGGACTGTTTTCTCTCAGGGGTTGCCCCTCGTGACCCCAGGGTAACAGAGGCATCCAAAGGAGATTAGGGTCTCAGCATTTGGCGGCTCTTTTCAGAAAGCCTGCTAAAGATTTTCAAAATAATCTCCATCATGCTTGGGGGAGCCCAATTATCTCTCTGAATCTCCGTGTGTCCGGGTAGGGTCCCTAATCGTGTCTCTCGTCAAAAGCCAGATGTTGCTGTGCCTAGCTTCTGTGATAGTTCTCGTAGTGTTGGACATTTCATTACGTGAAAACGGCTCCGGAATCCTTATTCCAAATCGTCTACAACAAAGTTGTTTTTGCTTTGAGTGTGTTTGATGCATGTGCAGATGTCTAGCCTTCTTGTTTCCGCAAATGTGCAAGGGCTTTAGGAATCTTGGCATGAACCGAACTGGCATGTTGCTTCTGTTTTGGCTTTATCTCTCATTCCTTCCGCACACTACCCTGTAAGCAGTTAGGTGACTTGAGCGGAAGTGCACACAACATCTTTCGACAAAGGGTTCCAGAGAGGACCAAGCAAATCCCAACGCTGCGAAAAGACAGCCCGCAAATTTGGTTTAAGCAATTGATGGAGGCGGTTGTGCAGAGAAACGATTTCCTAGCTAAGGCTCCGCAAAAAGTTTTACTCGAACTGTTCTGTACCTAGATTGTCTCTTCCCTCATGTGCCTCGCTTCCTGTACTTCATGATTAGGCATGGTGCAGCGGTCCCTCCACGTTAACTTTGCGGCTCCAGCGGGATGGTTGGGACTATAGTCCCCCTTAAGTAGATAGAATATGTCTTTGGGTATACTATAATAAGATCCCTGGGTTCGAGCTAGGCAGCACAGCGCAGCAAAGACACGGATGGCTGCTTGGTCAGGCATTCTGGACGACGCCGCAGTTGTCTACGGCAGTGACCTCAGCCGTCCGGACTTTGGTTTCACTAGGCCTTAACAACTGGCCTTTAGTTAGCTGGGAATGAAGGAATGGAAAAGAAGATGGAAACTGATGGCGTAGTGGGGCCGGGCCTTGGGCTGAGGATGATCCTAACCAATTTCAGGGTTTGGGGATCGCCTTCCCTTGGAAATAGGGGGCTCTTAACTGAAGGATGCTCTGGATGTTTGGGGTATCGTAGGGGAGTTATGGGTGTCAGGGTAGGGGTCTGGATGGATCGCTCTGAAATTCTTGAAGCAAGAAGCCGTCCGGATGTAAGTCTAAACCGGAAACCCTAAACTTACCCTAAACATGATGACGCTTGAGCGGGTGGGGGCTTGACCTTTGGGTTTGTTTCGCATTCTCAGCTCGCAGTTTGCTTGGTGTTTTGCGAGTACCTGGATCCCAAAAGTAGGTACAGCAATGGCCCTCAAAGCCTAATAAAAGATCCAAAAAGGTTTGTTATTCTAACACATGGCAGTTTCCTGATAAGGGGACCAGGGGACCCCAGTATAGACCGTAAAATACTATAATCCTTACTATAGGGACCCCGAAAAGGTACACCCAATTTGGGGTAACCTCCATCTCAACTTTGGTCCCCTGAACTTACACCGTAGAGGCTCAGCTGAAAACTCGCAAAATGCACGTCATGTCTTTGGTTAATACAAGGGCCTGAAGTCAGGTGGCATGACCACGTAATTCACACGGGCTATTAACGAGTAATGTTGGTATGTTCCCTGGCAGCAACAAACATGCAACCCCAAAGGGTGCCCATAAGTCCTTCTCAAATAGATTTCATGGCATCTATGCCTGTCGGGGGGGTTATGTCAATGACCCTAAATGCTGAACCCTAAACTCCAAGCCCGCAATCCTGAATCCTCATCCGTAGACCCGCCTAAAGCCCAAACCCTATAGTCATAGGCGCCAATAGCAGCTGAGGCCGCCAGGCCACCAAGAAGAACTACCAGATCAATGGTTCCGGCCCCAGGCGTTGGGAGAAGCCTATAAGGATGTAGCAGTTTAAGATGTAGAGTTTAAGTGGGATTCTCAGTCGAAGACAACAGTAGTCAGTCAAGGCAATCTTAAGACCCCTGATGCAGATGGAGTCGAGAATTTGCTTCTAACGGAGCCCCGCAGAGCTGATTTAGATTCTAGTTGTTTTCAGCGAATTTTGCGCAGAACATTTTTTGAACAAAAACCTAAATCCGGGAGTTAGAAGCGCGATCGCGGCAAGTCATGCGCAAAAGCTAAGAAGCGCGCACAACATGTGCAGGCACCCTTGACTTTCGGACATCCCACGTGATCCATAGCTGATGTAGTTTCTAGGTTTTTGACGAACTGTGCAAAGAAAACTTTCCGAACGAAAATCTAAATCCGGGAGTTTCAAACGCCATCGCGGCAAGTCATGCGCAATAGCCAAGAAGCGCCCGCAGCCAGCCATTAAGTTGCTCCTGCAGGATTCTATACACTTAAGGTCCAACATTGAGCTGGGGGAGAGGCCTAGCGCTCACAGTTTAGGGTCTAGAGTCAAACCAAAGCTACAGAGAAAGTACGGGGGTGAACATTGGGTTCCGCAGGGTGAATGATTAGGTTCCGGCAGGAATATTAAGCACCCGTGTGCTCATAATGGGTGTCATTGCATTATTGGACGAACAGTTTCAGTCCGACCAAACAGGCTTCTAAGCCCTTGTGGTGGATTGTCCTGGGCGACAAGGATCTCTACATAGCTCACTCGCTGATTGGGTCAGAGCTCTTAGATTCAACCTCATAGTTGAACCTCATTCTACCCTGAACCCAAAACTGTGTATCACTTCCTTGGAGAAAGTTTGCTGGAGTTTCCAGTTGGCGAGCGTTTAAGGCATCTACATGCTGCGGCCGGGCAAATACCACGGCGCAGCCTGCTTCCAGAACCCCGGCAGGATTCCATGCTCTATAGTACATCTAGGACGATGTAAGAAGTGTTTTCTAGTGTTTGGATGATGCATGTCATAGTATGGGCTTTGTATGGTGGAGGATCTAGGGCTTTGGTTCCTGGCATTATTATACTGAATGCGCGGTTGGCCGGTTCCCCTGGGCTGCTTTCCAAGCTGCAGGAATGCCTTTATTCGTCAACGCTCAGCAGATGACACCAGACTTGATCTTGAGAGCCACAGCTCTTGTACATGCTCTACATGGTCCCAATATAGCCCTAATTACACTTCGTAGTTTCCGTTTCCTTTTCAACTATCTTTTCCATTCGATTCTCCATAGTAGGGTGGTATACGCGTGTGAGGAAGTTTCACCAAACCATTTGAGCCATTGTCTAAACTCCTAGTCTCCCCCTCAATAACCCCTATAACAGTTCCCTACATAGTCCACCCTGTATAACTTTCAGGGGTTTAGACTATAGACCACTAGGGTTAGTTTTGGGGACCCAAAAACCGCAAACCCTAGAACCTGAACCCTTAGAAGAACAACATGTTCCGAATACAACCCAGATCTTCTGCCCATGAGGGAAGGGTGGTTGAAACAGCCACGAAATCCCTGGACTCAGTGCGCTGAGATTCTAGACCCCTGGCATGAAAACAATTGGTAACGATCACCGACAACCTAGATTCATGGGAGCCTTAACACCTGGATTTCAAGTTGGGCTTTAAGAGTAGCTTCCATTTTCTTTCCCACTATCCTATATAACCCCCAATATACTACAGTAGCTTCCAGCTTCTTTTCCATTATCCCTATATAACCCCAATATACTATAGTAGCTTACATTTTCTTGTCCAGTATCCCCATCTCCCTAAAACCCCTAAGACTAAGAACTGCGTTACATCGGCCAGACATCTGAGGAAAGTCAGCGGGGATCCTAAAGCCGGGAAGAAATACCTTCTTTATTCCGCGACGAAGCCACTGGGATCCAAGAGGGGAGGGTTTTGTGGTTCAGGGTTTAGGGCTATATGGGGATAATGGAAAAGAAAATGGAAGCTACTATTTAGGGTTTAGGGTTTTGGGTTTTGTGGGGAGAATGCGCAGGTATGAGTAAGATACCATTTCTGTGTGATCATGGGGCTTTCTTAGTTGACATGGGCTGCCCGCATTTCATACTCGGTGTCCTGAATCGGTTTTGACTATGCCATCTTGCTGCGTGAGCTGCAATGTCAGAGGCCTGAGGTATCAACATCAGCTTTCTTTCAAGTACCAGGCGATGTGCAAGTAGATAACCTCTAGATAGACCTGCAAATCCGTAAAGTTCTGCATGACGCCAACTACGCGGGGATAGATTCTGATTCTTTTGCCATGAATAAAGCCCAGTTGAACCTGAAATTTCTTGCTGTCTTGTGCTTCAACCGAATTCTTCTGCAATGACACTGTGGCATGGCAGGAAGTACGAGAAGTATCTGAGTATCTTGCTTGCCACAAACAAACACTGGGGAGTTTCCATGGACGGGAGGCCACAAGATAGGCCCCGAGCCGCAGCAATCTTTAGTAAGGAGACGCACGAGCCGTGGCGCCTGATTTAGGACCCCCCCCCAAAAGGCCCGTAGAAGAGCTTGCAGGTATGGACATGGGGGCTTTCCAAAATTACGGGTCTTTTTCAGGATTCTCGTATCTAGTTGCGCATATTGGGGTAACCCTAGTTTGAGAAGCCATCAGACCCTCTGCTTCAAGCTGTCTATTTGTACTATTCACTCGCTGCTCACAAATCCCAGCCGCCAATGAAGCCTCCTGTCATCAAGCTTTCAAGCTTGTGCAAAAAGAAGTCCCGCATAACGTTTGACATATCTTGTCCTTTAGATTTGTTTAATCTTATGCTTTGTTTTGTTGAGTTCTGGATTTGGAGCAGATGTAGGCATGATTCGCAAATTTATACTGTCCAGTGTTAGCTGCCAGCCAGTAGCGGTAGCAAAGCCAAGACGTGTCGCCGTGTGTAAGTCAAGGGAAGACAAGTATCCCTGAACACAACAAAATGAGGCATTGTTGCGCTGTTACATAAAACAGCATAATTACTAGCATACTGCAGAAATCTGTTACGATTCGTTGTAGCCTAGTTCGCATGAAAGTCTGGGCTGTAGGGCGTTCTGGGTTGGACTGGTTTCTGCGGGTTGGCGTTCGCGGTCTTTTGGCACGGAGCAGAGTATGACAATGAGATTGGGATTTCGAGAGAGCTGAATACTACCATTATTACTATTGTTATTATCATCATTGCTAGCTTCATGTTTGTTACCACTACCATTATTATAACAACACTGCGCAGCCCACGAACCTCGACCTGGGAAAGACTTGGCCGTGTGTTGCAGCTGAGGCAGTCGTGGAAGATCACGGACAAGATCCAGGCTCCCAAAACCCCCAAACCCTAAACCATAAACTCTGAACCCTAAACCCTGAACTCTGTACCCTAAACCCTGAATCCTGAACCCTCAGCACTAGACCCTACACCCTGTATCGTGAACCCTGAATCGCAAACCCTTAACCCTAAACAGGGTGTTTGGGTGTATTGTTGGGGTCCGAGACTTGAAGGCTGAAACATTTGCTTTGGGTTTAGGGTTTCGGGTGCATATTTGGTAATGTTGATTCGGCATTATTCCAATTTAGGTCCCTCTAGTACAGTAGGGGGATGGAATCATGCAACATGTAGCTCGACCGCTTAAAGATAAGGATGGGCCATAAAACAGATTGGGGGGTTTCCTGTCAGAGCCCTCTGCCGTTGCCATTGATGCTCTGGGTGTTCCTTCGAGGTTGTTTGATAAGTTTGTTCCTTTAGGTGCTGTGTGAAACCCTAAAGGCCGTTTGCATTCCCGCCTGCACATGAAGTCGGTAGACCAAGGCGCTGAATCCTAAGCAAAGGAAAGGGATAGAGTAAGATGTTATCCTCCTTTTGGTCATGGTTCGTGCTTTACAAGAGGACTATGCTTTGCTTTGTTCAAACACCGAAGAAACTCTCATGCCATTTTGCTGCTATGGACTGCAGGATCAAGATAGCTACGCCTTCGCAAAGGTGGAGGCCTGTCGTCCATGTGCGCTTCCAACTTGCCACAGTCTGGGTTGCTGTTCAGACGTTGAGATCGAGACACCATCATTGTCGAAAGGATATTACAAATGTCTACAGAGGAATGAGGATTGAATTTGAGAATCCAACCACAGTGACACACTCTTGATCGCTTGGGCTTCCGCCACTGTCGCCGGCTTGAGCGAGGCTTGCGGTTACAGCAATGCAGCATAAGCGAGCTACTGCATAGCGCGGACTCCTACTTACAAGCTTGAACCTTGATATGCCGCCAATACAAATCATGGCAACTCAATTTGAGCTCCTGAGCAGCGAGCAGTTAATGCCCGCAAAGAGCCCATGGTAGAAATCCTATCACGTCCTCTAGGTTCACCATCAGTCTAAAGTCTAGGGCAGGGGTCGGGTAAAGGCCATGAGATCAGGATGTACACGGTCCAGGGACGCTGTGAGAGAATTGGCCAGCAGGGCGTACACTGGTGCACATCTTTTACCGCCTCCTGCTTTAAAATTCAGGTCGTTCCTAGATGCAGCACTATGTGGGTCGCATATGGGATGATAGGGTGTAGGGCGGTAAGGATCGTTGCCTGCTAATCGTCAAGACGACCTTATGTATGGTGTAGAGTTTACGGCTGCGGCTCTGCGCTCAAGATTTTGCAAAGCATTATCAGAGGCATGTATGCAGAAGACGTCCCGTGAGTGACAGAGGTTTATGCTTAGAACCTTGTGGCATAGTGCACCACTGACTCTCGTCAGTTTAGGGTTTAGGGCTGCAATCTAGACCCCAAGCCCCACTTCTCCGAACGCAGCAGCCAGGATCGAGGCAAACAAACTCCACCGGAGTTCCCCAAGGGCTTCCTCACCTGGAAGGCTGCTTTCTGCAATGGGCACGTGGGGGGTTTGGGATCTCGAAGCTTTTAACCCTAAACCCTAAAGCCTACAGTAGAGTGGTTGGGATGCAGGGTTCAGGGCGTAGGATTCAGGATTAGCGATTCAGAGCTTAGGGCTTAGGGTTTAGGGTTTAGTCTCTAGGGTTCAGGGCTCAGGGTTTTGGGCTCAGGGTTCAGGGCTCAGGGTTCAGGGCTTAGGGTTCAGGGTTTTAGGGTTTAGGGCATTGTTGTGGAGGGCTTCACTTCTGTTGGCCAAAGGCTCGCAGACCTTTGAGGGTCTAAATCCTAAACCTTACAAGCATATGGGTGGTTGTCAAAATTATGGTCCCTCTTTGGCTTCCCTAAATATTAGGTGCCGTTTTTCATAGGGATCCAAAAAGGGACCATAATTTTGACAACCACCTATATGAACCGTAGTCGAAACTGTTTACCCTCCTTGCCCTTCAGCCGCCCGAGCCTCCGGAAGTCGTTGTCGATGGACTTTCTGCAGGGACTACGAAGTACGCAAACTAATTAAGTCTGATCCGCAAAGTTTTTACGGGACCATGATAGGGCCTATTAAGGGGTATCTAGGAGTCTAGACTATAGTTTGTATGGGATCTTGGGCTGTGGTTGAAGTTGACACGTAGTATCGGAGACTGCTGATTTGCTATTCTGGGAGATTTTCAACATTCAGGCAGAACCGCATAATCCCCATGTATATCTCTGGGGTCCAGGTTGCGGACGAAATCTAGGATCTAGCGGTGCTTTCATGGAGGCTGCCTTGTAGTGATCCAAGCTTGGCCCTGCAGCCTAAACCCTATTTGCAAGCTATTGTATTCTCTTTGGAGCTGTAGGCCAAACTCCTGAAAGGGGGTTATGCACGGGATTATAGGGGACCATTATAAGGCATATTAAGGGGGATACTAGGAATTTAGACTCTGACCCTTATAATTTCCCATGTAATCCCAGTGTCCATTTCATATTCCATGTTCTTTTCCATTTGATTCTCCCTTTTAGGAGCTTCTACGATTTCAGGATGTTCGTATCCCCCTGGGCGTGATGGACCAGTTATTTCAAGCGTAGCCACTGGCAACCATGCTCAAGGGTAGGCCCCTGGGATATTTGATATTTTCCTTAAGGGCTTCAATACGGGACCATATGTACGAATCGGGTTTTAGGGGCCAACCCAGCTATTGAAATCCTTTGCAGGCAACGAACTAAAATCTGAGCGCTGGATGCAAATCTTCATGAGCCGTTGCCCCACATAGTAGGTTGGCACGGTCGAAGTTACACTTTCCAAGGTTCATCGGACCTCAGGGAACTGAGGTCTTGTTGAGGACAGGTCCAAGGAATTGAGGTGTAGCGCTCGCAGGGAATCCTTCACATACCCGCAGGGTTAGAGTGCAGCAAGGGTGGCACTGTGCCGTAAAGGCTCACGAGACCATTTGCAGCACAGCTGGGCGTGCTGTGATCCAGGATCTCCTGTTTTGTGTTTAGGGTTTGCAGTTCCAGCCTGAGGCATATGGAACGGTAAGCACATTCAACGATAATAGGCTTCAAAGGCCATGGACTTGTGAGTTTCCAAGGGGGCCCCAAGAACAGTCAAAAAGCTGAGGGCCATCACGAGCCGGTAAATTGCTGTTCTCCCTTGATCCCTCAACCAAAGAGCAACGCACAAACGCTCGTTGGACTTGGGCCAAGAGTCCTCATTATCCTTGATAGTCACTATTACTGGGTGGGTCCACCTAATACAGAACTCTAAGCCCGTTGTTGCAGAAGCTTGCTGTCAGGTCTTCTGCGGGAAGCAGGCAGATGCTGATTTCTCCTGTAGCCGTAGCCCTCGAAATCGAGTCTTTGGAGCCATTTTGGGTCTAGGGTTCAGGGTTCAGGGTTGAGCAAGGTTTTTGCGGGGCATGGATCAAGAACAACGGCTTTGAGGTCCAGAAACCCTGAGCCCTAATATCCTAAACCCTCAAACCCTAACGGTTCAAAATCTAGAGATTAGTCCCAGCACCTTCCCTGGGCTAATTACAAGTAAAACGTCAAGAGCTGCCTTGTCGCGTTAGTGTATTCTGAACCTAGGGTTCTCAACATATGCATTGTAGCAGATAGAGATAAGGGGTTTCTGGGCATTTTGCAACAAAAAACAGCTTGCTCATACTAATCACATCCTTATTTGATCGGCCTGGGGTGACCCAAAACTCATGGTTAACAACAGAAGCCAGGAGGGCATTGAGGCCGAGGGGATCTGTGCTGCGGCGCATCCCTGAGGAATTTACCGTAAGAAGTACTAAAACTTATCAGGCTGGACTTCATAAAAGAATCATGCAAGAAGCCCTTTCGATGGTTTTGAAGTCTGTGAATAGGTTTGAATCGTTTCCTGGGCAGTGGGTTATTCTGGAACCTGTTACTGCATCATCCTATCTGCACGTGTACCTCTCATCCACCAACACATGGCTGGAAAATCTGCAGTTAATGCGCAAGGTCGCACAAAGGAGACCTCCGAATGAGACCCAAACCCTATCATAAAGGCTTAATCTAACTTTATGTTTTGTGGCGAGGCTGGCTACAAGAAGGATGAGCAAGTCTTCTGCACAAGGCATTCTGCTTCAAAATTGAACGATCGGAGCTGACGATGTGGGGTCTGGGGTGCAGCTTAGGCGTATAACTCGCATATAACCCCTATAGTTTTTATTTTCTTTTCCATTATCCCCATATATCCCCGATATACCCCCTATGTAACCCTTACCCCCCAGATGAAAATTTCGGAGCTCCAGCTTTTACCCCAAGGGTGTTGGTACCCATTCCGGTAATATTAGGGTTACAGGGCGGGGTATAATATTGGGATAGTGGAAAAGAAATGGAAACCACTATTTTAGAAAAGCAAGTTTTCAATTTAGGGTGCCTAAAGCCCCAAATATGTGCGTACTTGAAACCTTGGGGTGAGGTATCAAGATACACCCTAAGCCCTAAGCCGGCAAGACCTTCGCCTGTCTTCCGCAGGACTCGACCCCCCCTTCCCCATGGATGGTAGGGAATGAAGGGATGGGTTACTAGGGGTATCATGGGGATCATCACAGGGATGCGTCCCTTTGCATGATGCAAGTCCGGCCCCAGCCCTTCAAGAGTTTCTTCCTTGTTTCAAGGCCCCAAACCCTAAACCCTAAACTTGAAGTCGGGAATGTGTGAGGGGCTCCCCATTCAAAAGGAGAACTTCCCTAAATGTGAAGATGGCCTTCTCACGTAGAACACTCCCGCCCTGCACCCAGCATACATGCACCGGCATGTATGCACAGGGCATGTTTCGTATTCGCCGGAGGAGTGGTTCAAAGATTATATGGTCATCAATAGTGCGGCTTGTTTCATGTTTCACGACGTGTTAATATAACATTAAGCTAGCAAACAAAGACTGCTGATAGTGCGATAGAGCGCTCGCGAAAGAAAGAAAACAACAACAACAAAAAAAAGAGATGTAATCAATAGGATTCACCGGCTTTATGCCGTGAGCTTTGCTCAAAGTCCAAAGCCACCAAAAATGCGAGTTTGATCTGCCAGGGCTCGCCTGCATCGTCTTTTTTCTTCAGGGTTGTGCCATGGGTTCAGGGTTCACTTTTTTGGGGGGGTTCGGGTTTATGGTTTCGGGCTTAGCTTCCGATTGAATGGGTATCTGCAGTAGCACGATCTCGGGATGTTTGGAGCACGGTTTCCCCTGACCCCGGAAGCTTCAGTACCGGGCGGTTTCCTTCATAGAAGGCTCACAGTTTTTCTCAGGTCTAAAGACTTCAATGCACGAACTCCAAACATCCTTACTTAGGCCACGCCCCCAACCCTTCAGTGCAAAGTACTACAGGGACCTTAACCAAGAAAGTTGTCCCTGAATATATTCATGTTGTAAGGAGCGGTGAGCCTGGAAGCCGAAATGCTGTTCATAGTTAGCGGGCATGATTGCCCCTTTGTGGAAGCACATGCTTCAAAACTACATATACCCAAAACCCCTGGTCCAATATTGTTCACCCACCTAGAGCCCTAGGCTCTAAACCCTGAATCCCACGGCTCCCAAACCTTAAACCCTACACTCTATATCCCTTTTGCTTGGCTGCATCAGGGTGGACATACCAAGTCTCGAAGCAGCCGCCAAAGCGGCTGACAAAGAAGTCGAGGCTGGAAGGTTTTGCGGGGCTCTGCAGTTTGGGGTTGAGACTATTAGAGCTTTTGAGTTTGGGGGGTTGAAGGTGTTCGGCTTTTCGGCTTTTTGCGGTGGAGGACTTTAGGTTACAGCTTGGTGGCTCATGGTTCGACGCCTTGCATCCAGATGAGGTGGATAAGTTGCGAGCTAGAACAGGGAACTAGTATCACCATATAATCCCGATTGAATCCTTAAATATCCCCTACATATTCCCGATATAACCCTACATCAACCCTGTATGATCACTGTACCATCCCTATACGGCAGCAGATGGCGTTGGAACATGTCCTTGTTTCTTAGCTGCTTGCCAGGCTGTTGCGCTCGTAGTGGATTCTTGCCTTGATCTCTGTCTTCCCAGCTTTTAGGGTTTATTGCTTAGGGACCAACGGAAACTTGAGCAAAGGTACAAGGCAAGGGGGAGCCAAGATGGATTGGGCTTATCATTTTGGGTTTGGGTGTTAGGGTTTACAGACAGAACACGACTAGTTCATTGGACTTCAAGCAGAAGTTGCTAGAAGTGGTAGTTTCGAGAGTTTCCGATATCATCCTGGACAAGGACCCATATATCCTCTTTGTAATTCATTTCTAGCCTGAGGGCCTGCCTTTTGTGAAGGCTCACAGATCAAGAATCTTTCTCGGTAGATCTAAAATCAACAAGGCCTCGCAATTCCCATACATAACCCAGGGGTCCCTAAGTATCTGGTACCCCTATTTTGCACACCCCAAACCCTAAGCCCTAAACCTCTGAAACCTGCTAACTTGACTAAGCACAAATTCCTTGCCTGCCTCCAGGCGCTACGGGCCAGAGAGGACGCTGCGAGGGGAAGCCTTCAAAGATGGAGATGTCTGGTAGATTCCAAGCATAGGCGCCCAAAATACAGACTCCAAAGCAAATTATTCCTTGTTATAGTGATGTTCTGAAGGGGCCCCAAATATGGACTCCAGATGTAAGAGCCCTAGTTTGTGGCAATACCTGCACCTGAGCCATCCTGATCCCTGTGCAACCCATGAACCCTCAACTTAGGGTCTAGGTTCCGGAATGTTATCTCTGTAGAATTGGTATGGAATCATGGACAGGTTCCAGTTTCACTGACATAGGTCCCTATAGTTGCGGGGTTGGCTGAATGAGACGCCCCTGGGAGTCACTTCGCATTCGGCATCCCGCACTTCCAACTTCTTTGAGATGGCTCCAGTTGAGTAGTACTTTACTGTGGGGAGAACATGGCGCTCAATATAGAGTAAGATTATATCCTCCTTGTGGGTATAGTATTTGCATAAGGAATGTAATCTTATTCGGTTCAACCACCAAAAAGCGTTACTCAGTTGGACAGTCCATGATGACATGGTTGAGCAAGAAGAGTTCTCGGTCTGCGGACTGTGAAAGCTATGTTGAGTTAAACACCGGAGTTCTCTTCAAAAGCAGGGAGTGGAGTTTCTTGAGGGTCATGCGTTATGAAGCTCCATATTTGAGGCATACCTTCGCGTGTCTGTTTTCAGACATGTATGTGTGAGGAGCAGAACACGCGCCGTCTGGCAGAAAAGGCTTCCGATGATCGAGCAGCTTGAATGAGCATTGCTATTTGTTGGTCCATTAGGGTTTAGGGTTTAGGGTTCGGTCCAAAGCAAAAATCCTAAAACCCTAAGCCCTAAATAGTACTTTCCATTTTCTTTTCCATTATCCCTATATAACCCCTACATAACCCCAATTTGACCTAGGCGCAATGGTTTTCCCTGAAGGTGGGGCAGCTGTCAGCTTCAGGATTCCTTGGCATTGGCAAAGTGAGCACGTTCATCAGGTTGAACTGCTTAGTAGGGTTTAGGGTTTGGGAAACCTATCCTAATTAGCGAGTTAAGGCCCCAGATTGCCTGTGAAGGCTGTGAGACTTGAGGTTCAGCTTGTTCAGTCTAGGTCTTGAGGCCGGATAGGGTCTTGGTGTTCGCAGTTTGGGGTGTTATCATGCAGCAAGAATCTACAACAAGACAACGTACTCCAGGGGCATACCTCCGCAAGAAGTTAATGGGTATGCCAAATGTTCTTTGTATTCTCGTTTTGGTCCCCTTTACGGTTACGGGGCATGGGTTTGGGCTATGCTAGATACATGTTTTAAAGACTTATTCCGAGGCTTTCAGTTTGCTTCGGTTATTGTGGCATCCTCATTGGAGGGGGGCGTGCGAAATTAGGGGAACAAGTCCGCAACAAAACGGCATGCTTCCATCTCACAGCAGCGGGAGACCTCGCTGTACTCAAGATTCAGCACTGCTCAGGTAAGAACCATAGGATTCGCACTGGTGCATCCCTTGCTACCTCTAGTGTCAGAGTCTGGCCCCAGGCATCACGGCGCATTTTTTGGAGATTGTTTATGCTGGGCCTTTGACTGGAAGCTTCTTGTAAATGAGGGTGGAGCAGCAAACGGATTTTGCCAACGACATGCTTGCGTTCTTTGCTTGGGCTTCCGAAAACCTAGTCTTGGCAATACTTCTTGCAAGTGCAAACTTGGAATCTGCATCCGACTCATCTTTAGCACTGCGAAATCGAGCGGGAAGTCCCCAAAGTCCACATAGTCCTTAAGCACATACATCCTGGGATCCCTTATGGACACAATGGACAAAGCCCTTACCTTGTCCCTGACCTCGGTGATCCAGGTAGATATTGCCTATTTGGGCTATTTCAGGGTTACTGTGCCTCAAACCGTAAACCTCAGGCTTACTGGCTCTTAGTAGGGAATCAGGGAACATAACCTGCATATAACCCTTAATTATGGAACACATTCCTTTACTCCCTACTTAGAACCAGTAAGTAAACCCTAAAACCAAAACCCTGAGACCTAAACCCCAAACCCTAAACCCAAGGGTGACTGCGTATGCCCAGGTAGCAGCCGCTGCTGCTGCGGCCCAGCAGCAGAACCTCGCTGCTGGCAGAGGCTTTAGGGTTTAGGTTTTAGGGCTTACGGTTTAGGGTTTAATATTTGGAAGTCATGCCAGTGGGAGTTCCAAAAGTTAGGGGGTACTCAAGGAGCTTTTAGGGGTTATATGGGAATTCAAAAGGGGTCTGGCCATATTTGAGTTTTGTTGGTGTCTTTTTGTCCTAGATCGTTGGCGTTCCAGATTTTCCATATTCCTTAGATAACTATAGTATATGGTTCCTCAAATGGACTTCAAAATGATATCGGGAATGATTTAGGTCCCTATAGTATTCTTTTTTTGGTGTTTCGAATGTCGAGATGACACATTTTCTACCATTCGATGATTTGTTTTAACTCCCGCGTTTCTTCCACAAGCCCGTGGTGAGACTTGGTGCGAAACATCATTCGGGAGAAGCAAGTCGTATGCCCAAGTTCTCGCCCTGGCGGATGCAGACAAGAAGGGCTACCACTCTGCAACCTTCTCTTTGCCTTCCAAGGACAGCCACGTGAAGTGCCCAGCAGTGGCGCAGAGGTTGTAGCATGCATGCGAAACCTGAGGCGCTCTGGATATTGTTTTGCAGCCCTTTGCCTCAAACCCTCATTATCATACTGCATGCGCACGCCCGGTTTGGATGTTCGCCAAGGCTGCCGCGGCCTTGCCTCCTTCCCCAGATGTATCCCGGAAACCTAGGACCTGACCTGGCCACCCTTAAACTTACTCGCTCTTAGTAGGGAAGAAGGGAACATAACCGTATATAATCCCTATAATATATTCCCTTGTAGGTCAACTTGTTATCCTCCCATCTAAGCCGCATGCCTGAAACCTCATAGCCTTAAAGCAGAGCTCTGCTTCCCGTCTTTGAGCCATAGTCTACACTCCTCAACGGAGGGTATATAGAGGATTATATAGGGTAGTAGGATAGGGGTTATTAAGGGGTGTACGAGGAGTTTAGACCATAGCACATGTAGGTAAACATCCAAATAGGGATCATTAAAGCAATCCGCTCTTTCACCGACGCTTGAACGTCAGTTGTCAGAAGATGTTTTTGATATTGTCACGAAAGTAGAGTCCTCTACGCCCTAGACCCAAGACTCAAATATCCAAAGCCTCCAAACCCAAAACCAAATATCCAAACCCCCGAGCCCAAACCCAAAACACAAATTTCCAAAAACCCAATCCCCAAACTCCCCAAGTCTAAAGGTTCCGGCACTTTCTTAATATCTGCCCGCCTGCGCTGTTCCCGATTCCCTGGCACGTTGCAGGGACTGAGGCAATTGCCGAAGAGGTGGAAGGGGAGACGGAGGCGGAGCAGGACGAGCAGCACTACGAATGTACTGGTTTCAAGTAGTCCCCTCCCCTAGCAATGAACCGCTCGCACCCCCCAATATGAAATACTGATAATTATAGTTGTTTCAAGTAGGTAGAAGAGGGCTGAGGATTTTGGAGTGTATTGTGCTGCTGCGTGTGCAAGGATTGTATAGGGAAAGGGCTCCCACTACTACAGGCTTTTACATTACCTTCACTGAGTCAATCATTCCGTGCGGGGGAGCAAGGGTTGACTGCGGAAGTTGGAGAGCGCTGCTTGAGGCGTTACTGGAGTGTGTACATAGAGAAATGGTAATTTCCCAAAATAGGGGACCCCCAAATAGACCCTAAAGTATTAATTATAGTCTGTATTATGGGGACCCCCAATGCCAAATAGATTGCCCCTAATTTTGGGAAACCCCAAATCAGAAAAGCCTCAAGACAAGGAGGGCTTAAGAGGATGGTTTTGAGGTTAAAGAGGGTGGAGGCCCACTCACATGCTATGTTCCCACCAGTTATATGTGGGTTTCCTAAAATTAGGGGTACCATTTTGGGGGGTCCCCATCATAAGGATTCTAGTACATTGGGGTCCCCTTGTTTAGGGAAACTACCATATGTCTTTGAAAAAACGATTCCCACAAAGCTACCCGAAAGCTGATGCTGATGGGCTGAGCCCTAAGCCCAAGCCAAAAAAACAAAATTTAAAACCTAGAACCCAAAGTCCAAGCCTTAGATCTTGAACTACTAGTAGAAGCCTAAGCCCTAAACCTCAGACTCTGGGCGTGAGGAGGATGACATGGGAGAGTCGCACTTGGCCGCCCTGAAGTCCGATGAACGTGCTTCTTGTTTAAGGTTTGGGGTTTAGGGGGATGTAGGGTGTCAGCTTTGCCATTTAAGGTTTACTTACCTTTGGCCAGCTGGGAATGAAGGAAGGGAAAAGAAAATGGAAACGACTATAACGGGTTGTATAGGGATTACTATAAGGATTCATTCCTTGATTCCCAGCTAGCCAAAGGCAAGTTTAAGAGCCTGGAGCATAGCCCTTTGGAGTTTAGGTAGTTCTTGTTAGGTAAGATAGAGATGAGGGTGTAGGGGCTCGTGGGGATTTATGGGGTCAAAGGCCTACCCAGCATTCAGGGCGTAGAGTTCTGGATTCTAGGGTTGACGCTCAAGGGTTTTCTATTTTGCATAGTTTCAGCCTTGGGGCCTATATGAAAGCCTGGTTGGTATCAGATTCAGTCTGGAATGACTTCTGGGCTAAACCCTTAAAGGTTTACCTCCTAAAACCTGAAAAACAGTTTCAGGGCTACACTTTGAATCTGGCAGGGGTAATGCTTCTCGGGCTCCGCCAGTACTGAAAGATTTCGGAAACGCTGGCATAAGTCTCCCGAGATCTTCCCTCCAGGGCCATGTAGGGGCCCAAGATTCAGTGGCGTTGTGGGGTAGACTTTGGTGGGGCTACTGCGAAGTCTCAGACATGTGCTGTAGTGCTGTATCAGTGCCAAAGGCATCTTGAGTGAAGTCCCCCAGCTACCACACAATACTGGGTTGCTGTTAAGGAGCCTAATTTAAGCTACTATGTTGGGGAAGCCCTATTAGTTACCATCTATACCCATCATGGTGACTTAATTTAAGTTCCTTAACAGCCTTAACATTAACCCAGAATATGTTAAGGTCTTCTTGGCAGGGTCCTGCAAGCAGAATCACAGACCACTGACTCTGTAGGTCCCTAGATGAAGCATGCAAAGTCTGCGACCCTTGAACATCAAATGTTCATCTTTCTCGAGTTTTGTTGAAGGTTGGAGGTTGTGCTGGGGTTCTTGGTATTGCCGCAACATGTGACTGTCAGAGTCATTGAGCGACCGCCTACCTCATTGTCATTGTCATCTTCTTCATGGCCATCAGCCGGATCCTCATCTCAGGGTTAAGCGAAGACTCTCTCTCTTTCTTTCTCTCGTTCTTTCTTTCTTTCTTTCTTCCTCTTTCTTTCTTTCTCTCTCTCTCTCTCTTTCTCTCTCTCTCTCTTTTCCTACGTGGCACAGCGCGATCTGATCACAGTGCAGTGCTTCAGCCCGGACTTCCGAGGTAGCAAGGCCGGTTCGCCTGGCTTATCCTCCCAGCATTGCTTGGATTCACTTGGAGGCTCGGACTTTTCCTGCGGCTTACAGTCCTGGTCCTCCATGAACTATTGCTTGAAGCTGTGCCAGTGCCACGCAAAACCATGGTGCCTGGCAGTCACTGGGCTCATGCCATGCCGGCATTCCTGGGGTATTGACGCTGGCCATAGAAAGTACATCAACTAGTCAAGCGTTAGCTGTTTCCGTAAGTCACCCAATGAATACTCATTGTCGTGATATGTCTGGAAGCCTTCCTATTGCAGACAGAGAATACTAGCCATTACAAGCCTTCAAAATAGTCTGCCACTTTGAACCATGCTCCGCTTCGCCAGCCGTGGGAAACGCAACTTGGAAGATGTGTTTTCGCAGGATGTCATTCAGCCTTCGAAGCGGGTCTGCGGGCCTGGCCGGCTGCAGACTTCGAGAAAAGCTAAAGAAACATCCCAGCCCACCGTCGCTGTGTCTGTGCCAAAAGCCAAGTCCAGACCAGGAGCAGGCTCAGGAAAATCTAAGCCCAGAACAGCCCGGAGTCGCAGCTCTTCGTTGTCACTTACGAAGTCCACTCGCAAGTCGACCACCTCCTTGCGGACAATGAAGATCAAGAAAAAGAAGGTAGGTGATGTCCCCCTGTAATGAAGCATCGGCTCTGCTCTTTCTACGTGACAAGCAAGAAGTGCAGCAGCCTCGGATAGCGCTTTGCTCCCCAGTTGCGCATGTCTTGTCCCAAGCTCCAGCCGCATGAAGTTCGCAACTCAGGCCAACAAGCTCGCCAGAGAAATTGCGTCAATGTCCCTTGGCCAGTGGCCCAGCGATGCAAATCCTAGCTGCTGATGCGCTGGGGGTTGCTCATGGCGTGTGCGCTGAACTGACCAACGTCTGACATTGCCATCTTTCATTCTCATGATTCTTGCGCTGCAGTCACTGGATCCAAGCAATCATAGATTAGTGTCATTACCTCAGCCTCTCACGGAGATGGATCTCTTTGCTGTGGCCCCGGACAAATTCAACACAGACCGCTTGCGCTTAAAGAACCTGGTGTTGTATGACACCGAGCTGAAAGCAATGCTGGTCCTCGGCTTTACTCTAGCATGCCTATTGTTTTCTCCATTTTAGGTGCCTTGCAAATGCAATATCAGAGTTGTATTTCTAGGGCCAATTTCGGCAAGGCGTCTGTGCATGGGGCTGGCCGCAAACTTGGCCTGACGCTGTCTGATGGGCAGTCATTGTCAGCGCCATCTGCGTGCGACCGCTACTCTGAAGGACAGCTCATATTCTGAAGACCAAGCGCAGCATGCTGAAGATCGCCTTGACTGCACAAGCTCAAGAGCTCTTTGCAAGCGGCAAGCTTTTCGCAAAGGCTGATGGAGGCATCTCGGTGACTAAGCCGCTCAGATCATGCCAGAATGACGTTGATCGAGAGCGAGTTTTTCAGCAAGTTCCTCTTCAAGGTCAATGTCAGTCTTCAGGCGCAGCAGAAGACACAGCCGCAGACGATACTTGCTGCTGGAATTGCCGAAGACGTGGCAAGCTCCTTCGACGTGCTGATGGTGACCAAGGTGTTGCTACCGTCATGGCCACCGTCCTCGATGCAGGACTTCGTTGATCTCTGGACCTATGTCAACAAGAACACGAAAAGCTATTTCAGGATCAATGACGGAGACCTGCCAGAAGGTCATGCAACGCTAGTCTTCTTCCCTGACGACTTCGTGTCAGCAGCAGTGGGGTACTTTCACAGTCAAGGACACTGTGACACCCATGTCGTGAAGGTCAAGGTGCCCCAGAAGATGTTCTACAACAGTACGGTTCGCCTGCGCAGCGTGACGCAAGCAATGGCATGGATTCCTTATGATGTGGCCACTGAGAAGGAGGAGATCTTGATGGCCTGGCTTCTTGAGAATATCATTGAAGCAGAGGCCTTGACAACCAGTCTTTCTGTCGCGGAATCCCACTACAGCGACTTGCGTGAGAAGTGTGCAGGCAACAAGGTTGCCAGGACCGTGTGAGACGTGCTTTCTATTTCTTCTTCCAGCTTGTTCTCATGTGCATCTTGCATCTTGCTAAGTTGTCTGATACCCTTGAGGAAGCGCCAGCGCATCGAAGACCTCAGAGAGAGGGTTGGGGACCTGCAGGAGCAGATCACTAGTGAAGACCCAGCCGAGGGTTAGGCCGCTGTCATTTTGCGAGCATTTGGGTCACTGTCATATTGTTGAAGACCCAGCCGAGGGTTAGGCCGCTGTCATTTGCGGCAGGCCAGCTCCGGCATTTGGGTCATTGTCATATTGCTTGACAGAGGCCCCTGTTTTTGGAGAGCAGTATGCGGCAACCCCAAGTGACAGTTCACTGTTCTTGTTCAACATGTTCCCTGATATCATTGAAATGAACGAATCATTCAGGTGTTGCTTCAGTCGTACGCTCACCGTGTTTGTTTGAAGCCACGGCGCATGTGTTGAGCATTGTCTTGGCGTGACACCCCTCAGCAACATCAAAGCATCATCTGTACTTCCGTCATGCAGAGTTAGGATATGAGTTTTCGTGAGCTTAATGTCAATGCGCAGCTCAATGACAATGATGGCGATGTCCAGCCAAGACATGTGCAAGCACATTGTCACTGCCGTTCGGCACAGAGGGATCATGCTGCGCAGTGTTTGAAAAGGCTTGGTCAACTTTGCGCAGGGCATGCAGCATGGAGATGCTAGGGTTCATGATTCTGATTGTTGCCGAATCCTCAGGTGTGGCACCGTCGACTTCTGCTGGTTCGCATTCATATGACAGCATGTGTTGTCGCAATGTGAGGTCTCACACATCGAGAAGTGGAAGTATTGCACTGATTATGAGACATTGTTATTGTTAGATGTTTCAACAATCATTGTCAATCGTCATTGGCATTTGCATGGCCAGACGGGCGGCTTGTACAAAGCTCTTTCGCCTATTGAGACAGCCTGCAGAAAATGGTGTTTTTCACTAAGTTTTTTCGCAGCATGCCAAAGCACCAGCTAGCTTAACATTAGCCCAGAATATGTTAAGGTCTTCTTGGCAGGGTCCTGCAAGCAGAATCACAGACCACTGGCTCTGTAGGTCCCTAGATGAAGCATGCAAAGTCTGCGACCCTTGAACACCAAATGTTCATTTGCACAGCTAAGAACCAATAATCGAACAACCATAGTGTTAAACCCGCTGATAGGCTGCTGTGGGTCCCTGTTGACCCCCTGTGCCATAAATACCCGGGAAAGCCGCAAGTAAACCGTGCGAAGCTCTAAATAATAGAAATTTGGACCTGGTTTCAATACTCCCCACAGTAACTCCTGCAAAACCCCAGACCCACACCGTGATCAGAGCATTTATGAAATCTTGGAGTTTTTCAAAACATGTTTGTGTATAATCCCCCAACAAAGAGCCCTCTCATCCCGTTACCATCCCCATATATACCAATGGACCCTAAGGCCCCAATCTTGAGAGACCCTTTCTCTAGCTGAGGTTGCTGAAGCCCTTGCAAGAGCAGGTGTGGTTCTCAGGGTTTCGGGCATGGCTTAGGGTTTAGGCCTTAGGGTTTAGAGCTGAGGGTTTAGGGCTTAGGGTTTATGGTTGGGAATTTCACAACAACTGCAGTCACATGCGCAAGTTCTCAGAGTGTAGGGGAGAGGGGGTATTCTTTGGCCGTATCTGCAAGGACTGGAAATAGCGGTGAAGGCTTCCTCTAGTTGATGAGCCCGCTTAGTTGGATTTTTTGGTTTAATTGAGAGGAAAAATCTGATGGTAACCAAACGGGGCCGACGTCTAGCAAACAGCTTCATTGATGTGAGCTACAGTCTACGCAAATTAAAAGGGGCTTTATAGGGGATTATGTAGGGGCTATTGAGGGGGATAATATAGGGTTTTAGACCATAGCTCATATACGTCCCTTGAAGCTCTGTAAACAACTTTACATTGGAGACCTGACACCTTCCAGCAAACACTCTTTTTTAATCGTAAACCTTTAACCCTAAACCCTTAACCCTAAACCCGCCGCCCTAAACCCTTACTCCTTTAGAGGCCTCAAAATCGGAGCCCTCCCCTGGATCGACTTGGTAGTTTAATTAGGGGTCCATAGAGGCCGGTCCGGGTGGAGAATCTGCGTGGGCCTTTGTGGAGGATCTTTCTGGGTTGCTGTTGAGGAACTTAAGCTAGCATGATATGGGTATGTAGGTTTTTTGGGGGGTTTAGGGTACCGTGCTGTAGGTATATAGGGTGTCCAGGGTTTAGGGTACCATAATATGGGTATGTAGTAATTAATAGGGTTTCCTAGTTATAGTACCTTAGTCTAAGTTTCTTGATTGCAGCCAAGCTTTGCGTAGCTAGTTCGAATTTGTTCTGCTGAGATATGAAAGCTAAGTACCGGCGTTGAAGCGGATCAGAAATAAGTGATCCCTAGAGGTTCACTTGTCTAAGACCCTGCACCGCTTGCGCCCTCCCCTATCAACCTTTCCCATCAACTGGAGCCCGCCGCCGAGAAGCACCAAGCCTCTGAGTTGCTAAAAGCAGAAGTCACAATTCCTTTATTCAAGATCAAACCTTTAAATACTTAGGTCCTAAATTTATGGGGAGTGGTGGGGGGCGCCACTGTAGGGGGGTTCTGATGGATCATCGGAGGGATCCACTCCCCCACAGGCGCCCGTGAGTAAACTGCTACATCCCTCATTTGTCTCGGAGTCCATAGACCTCAATGCCCTTGTGGCCATTCCTTGCTTCATTGAATCCCCTCCAGCTTTTGGCTCGGATGGTGAATCCCGTAAACCTAGAACCCTAAATCCCTAAATCCCAAACCCAAAGCTATGGAACAGACTTCCTCGGTCTGGCTTTAGCAGCAGAAGCCCAGTGAAAGCGATGACTCGGATTCGGCTTAGCTTAATCGCCTGCCTCTAGTGGCATAAACACCACCCCATTTCCAAACCAAAAAACAAACAAGGAACATAATTTCGTGGCAGGCTGCATGTTGAGATACGTAGGTTGCGTTCTTCAGGAAGCAGGGGTGTTTGACATTCAAGGGGGATCGACTATTCTTTGCAAAGCTGGCTGACAGACCAGCCGCCCACGCCTCCCACTCACATTCCAAGACTGGAGAACGACACTCAACAACAAAAGTAAGCCACAACAGCATATCGAAATCCTAAACCCCAAAACCCTAAAGCCCTAAATCAAACACACTAAAGCCCTAAAACCCTAAAAGCCCTGGGAAAAATGCAGACATGAAGCTTCCCTCTTCCCAGTCTCAGGTTTCATCAGACCGCCGGCGCCGGCGGTCAATGGCAACGGTCAGGTCGCGTCCTTTTGAGGGAAGGAGGGCATGGAAAAGAACCTCTAGACTCTAAGCCCTGAACCCTACAAATCCTAAACCCTAAACCGTAAATTCTGAACCTTAACCCCCAAATCCTAAACCCAAATCCTTAAATACTGCAGGGTTTTTGGCTACGGGAATGAAGCAACGGAAAGAACATTTGAACACTACTATGTTGGAAATGAGGACTGGAAAATGACATGGAAATCGGGATTAAGGTTTACGCTTTAGGGCTAGAGGCCTGCGGTTTTGACCTCGAATGGGGCTTCAGGATTTAGGTGAGAAGGTTGAAGTGGAAGGGTTAGGGCCCTAAACACTTAACGTTGAACCCAGGTTGGCGGTGAAGGGTTAGGGCACCAGAGTTAAAAGCCGAGCTCCTCTGTGAAGGGTACTGCTTTAGGCTGAAAATGTGGGGATGGCCCGAAAGTCGGTGATTTTTTTGAGGGTTAGCTTAGTCTCCGAGTCTCCGATCCTGGATCCGAACTTAGGGAGGTATGTATGAAAAGAATTAGATACGGCCCTCTTACTTAGGTGATTGATTAACCAGCTGGAAGCAAGAGGAGATACTTATTGTTTAAATGCACTGAATAATTCCTTTAGAATGCTGTATGTAAGTCCTTGGTGCAATTTTGCGCAAAAAAAACAAGCGCATCAACGAAATCATGGAGACCCCAAAAGAATTTTTCTTTAGAACCGTGTATGCGACAAACAACCGCCAAGACGAAGGGTCAAAGAAATGAAGGAGATGCCTGATTCCAAGAAGATGTCCTTTCATAGACATATTTGATATATAGGAAAGCTAGGAAATCAAGGAGATCCGTGTTTCGTTTAGGCTCCTTACTCTAAGCTCCTCATGACCTTCGATCTTCATTTCATTCACTATGAGCCTGGGCTGATTTGGCTCAATTGAACATAAGCTATTGAAATTATGATCAACTATGGCAGGGGGATTCTGCGAGGGTAGTAGCTGAACACATATGTCGTTCTCCGCCCAGACAAACCCTACATGTTAATTCACTTGAAGGTTTAGCGATTAGGGTTTGTTCCCATAAGGGTTTAGGATGCACACGCAACATATGGTTGCGCAGCTCCAGGTTCGCGCAGCTGCTGGCTCGAGCACGGATCAAGGTTCGCACGGTTCAGGGCTTAAGGTTTAGGGCTACCAAGGAAGCTAGTCAGACGCGGGCTATTTGGGAGTTGCCAAAAAATATTGGGTACCACTTGGGCGATCCCAAGAATTAGGATGCTAGGTTTTTTGGAGGCTATATCGGGGTCCCTGGCGAAATTCCAAGTCCTTCTTACAGTGTCTTGGAGTATACAAAAACTCCACCCTTTCATGTAAAACTTCCGTTTGAGTGGTGATTCTGATGAAGCAAGGGCTCATTGTGTGGGCTGCTGTTAAGGAACTTAAATAGAAATCTCCTAAAGGGTATATATAGGAATTCAGATGGTTCCCCAATTGTAGTAGGAGCTATAGTCTAAATGGGGGATTATGCAGGGGGTTATAAGAGGGGTTATTCAGGGGGATGCTAGGAATTTAGACTATGGCTCAAATGGGTTTACAACAAAGTTGGAGGCCTCTCTCACAAAGGCCATGACAAAGACCAAGTAAATGAGTCTCAAACATAGTCACATCCTAGTGCCGGATCCAGACCTGATAGTCCGCTGAAATTTCTTTCCCCCCAAAAGGCGGAGAACATTCAGCGTACCTGTACTATGATAGGAGCTAGAAGGCCTGGACTTGTAAAAATGTGGTGTGGGATTTTGTCAGGTTTCCCCCTTTTTTCACTTCAAACTCTAAACCCTAAGCCCTAAACCCTGAAGCCCCAACCCTAAACTAAACGCTAAACTCTCCCAACTTAGGGCCCCATTTGTAATCTCCATGCATATCTCAAGGGGTCCGCACATCCCCAACTTTCCAGAATCTTGAAATCACCACCGTGCGCGGCCTGGCCTTCAAGAGGCGATGACCTTGGCAAAACAACTGCAAAGGCAGGTGACCCAGGTTGCTTGTTCAATGTGGTAGTTTCCCCAAGTTAGGGTACCCCAATATGGACCCCAATATATTATAGTCCTTATTACAGGAACCCCCCAAAATGCTACCCCTGATTTTGGGAAACCTCAATTGTGGGTCTTTTTTTTTGCTGGTAGGGGCTCCGAGTTCCCATAGGGGAAGCATCCATATTTGAGGTCGACCTTCCGGTCTTGGAACGTCATTTTTGTTTCTGAGCGGTGGGTTGGATACCTCGCTGTTTCTGGGTTTAGGGTGTAGGGTGCAGGGTTTAGGGTTTAGGGTTTGTTTCTAAACGCTACCGAGAGTCCCCAGCCAGGCATACTTGTGATCCAGGATGGTTGGCGGATTGTTAGCAGCCTGATCCCCGACCCCAAACCCCCTGCACCCCCCAAAACCGGTATGGTACCCCCAAAATACCCCCTACACAACTACACTCTCCAGGGCTTTGGCCGCTTGGCGGGCTACGACATCATGACATATTATGACCTCTTCCTCAGTCATATATGATATCGGTGGATGTAAAAATTAGAAGCTGTGAAATGATTACACTCACCACAACCGCTACCTTGAATGAGGACACATGAGTAGTGGCCCCTTCCCTTCAGTTCTGTAAGTTTCAAAGTTGACTTGCATGACAAGTAGGACAGCCGATCCCCTCCCCCTGATACGGTTTAGGGTTTAGGGAGCAGACTTTCCAGCATCAGCCTTGTTCTTTTGAACTGGGGAAGGGATCCCTCGGGCCGGGTGCCCACAATGCTGAGTCCTCTCAATGGTTGATAATCCCCTCCCCCTACATTAAACTCCCCCTCTAACGTCATAATATATTGAGAGTATAAAGCATTAGGGAATTTGGGGTTTGGTTTAATATTAGGGGTAGGGGAGTAGATAATTCTCCGAGCGCTGGACTCTTTCGGGGGGACTTCCAGGAAAAGCAATCCAACATCTCTGATTTTGGCGTTTGGTAATTGCGATTCGTAAGATGCAATGCTTAATGGGCGCCTAGAGATTTCCCTGCAGCTTTCCCAAACTGACCATGCACTATGGCTCCAGAACGTTGAAGAACGCATGGCTAGCAAGCACATCACAGGCTGAGACATATTTCTCGAAGACGTAACGCTTTTGATCCTAGCTTGAAGCCTCATTCTCGGCACCCCTGAGTCCCGGAATTCTTCGGTGCTGTATACTGAGCCCCAATGAGAGATTGACCATAGCCATTTAATTAATGTTTCCCAAGAGGTACATGGAGGGTTTAGACTGATTATCTTGTTGATTCTAGCTGCTGTAGCCAAGTGGTAGTTTCCAAAAAGAAGGGGACCCCAATATAGACCCCAATATACTATAGTCCTTACTATGGGGATCTCCATAATCGTACCCCTAATTTTGGGAAACCCCCCAAGTCAAGGGTTTTCTGATGCAGTTTGCTGAGACGACTTCAAGCTGCTCGCTCAATCATAGTATAGCTAAAGCATTCATGAAGATGGCAGATGGCACGGAAAGCATAGACTCCTAGATGAAATCCTTCCCAGCCATCAATGCTTAAGCCTTCTAGAGCCTTAATCTCTTCTAAACCAACATGGAATTCAATAGTCTACGAGGGGCCTTTTTCAGCCTAAGCCCTAATCTTAACCCTGGAACTTGCAATTCCCAGACCCTAATTCCAGGTCAGGCGCATAGATGACGAGCCGATGCGGCCTCGGGCTTGAGGGGCGCATGTACCAGATCAAATTCATAGGCGATTAAGGGAGTACAAAGAGACTTTGAGTGACGCCTGAAAGGCTGTGTAGGGATTGATTTGAGAAGCTTCCATACTGATAGCTCACTATGGCAGATGTCGGCGACTTCATATGAGCGTTTCTTTACAGACCTGGATAGCCTAAGTTCTAGATAGCCTGGCACTTAGCCTAGCACACCACAGTTTAAACATACCTCAACACCTTACTGAGCAAGGGTTTGCATCTGATGTCTTGAAACAAAATCACGGGGGGTGCAAGTGTTCTTCAGGATGTCACCCACGCCATGGAGTCATCTTCTCTAAGGTTGCTTAGGGTTTAGGGTTTAGGGTTCGTGCGACTTGGGGCTAAGGTTTGAGGAGTTAAGGTAATCCAAGATTGTATGAATTTGTTTGCCAGGCTCTTTTATGGAATGCAGGGGTAGCATTGCTAGGAAATACCAATCCAAGAAAGTTCTGGGTGAGAGTTCTAGAATGAAAAGGCACAGGCGTTCGCAAAAGGAATCATGTCCCGCATGCATACGAATCCGAATTCAATGCATTATGGTCTTCAGGGATCAGGTCTTCAGCAACTTCCGAATGTAACGTAATCCCCTCCCCCCAATATTAAACCCGCCCACCCCGCGAATATTAAACAAATCCGATATATGATGATGCACCACAAAGGGGAGTATTTCGTATTGGGGGGGTTTAACATTAGGGGGCGGGGATTATGATGTCATTTTCGAGGCTGAGAGTGGGTGGCTTTCACCTGCCCTGAAATGCGCAGTGATAGAGTTTAGGGTTTAGGGTTCAGGGAGGCCTGACCCCTTGGCCGGGTTTAGGATGCGTAGTCCTTTTGAGTCCCAGGTTTCTGTCAGGATCCTTTGTCAGTTTGTCAGAAATACACAAAGATCATGGGAGCAGTCTAGTTTCAGCGTGCACGCTTGGCTCATGTGCACCAAGGTATTGTGACACCCTTGCGTGTGAGAGTATCCACAGTGTTCAGCCTGTGGGCCGAGCAAGACAACCACGACACGTTTAGCAATACACAAAGGCTGGGGTGCGTCAGGGGCCTCCCACAAGCATATCTCTCAGTGGTCGCTGAAGTACCAAACTCCAGAAGCCCATCCAACAGACTCACGTTTCCTGCACGCTTTTCCAGGTCTGGAACATATGTACCGTAGTCTAAACTTCTTAAAGGAGGTGATGTAGGGGATTATATAGGGGAGTAGTATAGGGCTGTTTAGGGGGATACTAGGAATTTAGACTATAGAACACATGCAGAAGGGAAGTTACAGCTTTTTCAAGGTGGCCTTTACAAAAGCTCTCGCAGAGTCCCTACATCAGCATAGTGACCTTTCTTTGGCGATTTCAAGCCTTCCTGCCTTAACCCCAACGTATCTTCAAGCCGTGATAAACTGGATTTGGGAGTTTCTCAGATTGCCCTAAACCCTAAACCCTATACAATCCCAAGTCCCATACCACATAATCCTGTGGTCCCCTACACGCCTAGGGTCCCTAGCGGCAGCATCTTTTCCAAGAGCCTCCCCGCTGTCCCCAAGAGGAGACGACCGCCTGCGATAACCATAAATGTGCTCCAGGTGCCGCCCTCTGTAGGTCTTGGTAAGTGTTCCAAAGTTAGGGTTTAAGGCTTAGGGCTTGGCATCCCGGACCATAAATAATACTTCCTTTGGGCCCTGAAGTCTCTAAATAGTACCTCCATGGGGCTCTTTGGATGTGGGTAGGTATGTGTAGGTGTTAGAGGACTTGCTTTGGGGTGCTTATCATAAGGATTCAATGTTTGGGGGAAACTCTCATGTGGGTTTTGGGGAGTTCTGTAAGTTTTGGGATTTAGGGATTTGGAGCTGGATTCGGCCTCCAGTGTGCGTAGGAATTGAAAGGCTAGAAAGATGTAGAGGCAATGTCATTCCAAGGCTTGAAGTTTACGGCAGGCTTTTTCTGAAAAGCTTCGTTGCAAACTAGGCGCAGGTGGGGTGGATGAATTATTATGACATAATCTCACTTCTGGCCTTGATGTTTTTGCTTTTCCTTCATGGGCTTATTCATAACGTAGATGCTAAGAATCCTTCATGGCCTTAAGTACCTTAAGCCGTGGGAAGTAGAGTACGATAGTATACTAAGGTCATGCAAGGGTTTTTGTATCAACATAGCAGCAACAGGTGCCCTGCGCCGCAAAGAAAAGAACGCACAAACTGTTCTACTATAGGGGCCTATGAGCACTGCGGGGATCCATTCCTCCTTTCCCCACTTTTCCTTTGATAGCTGCATCCTGATACTTGCCGTCTTTGCTCATCTTCCTGCAGAAACAGGAGTTCCCCTGCCATATTTCAGAACTTCATAGTTCGCCATGATGTCCCTAAACCCTAAACCCTCCTCAGTCCGGGATTGCTGGGGAATCCAGACTCTGAAGCCTTCATCCCCTGACCCGGAAACCTAAAACCCAATCTCAGAACTTTATGCATTCAAGCAGTTTAGGGTTCAGGGCTTGGGGTTTAGGGCTTGGGGTTCAGGGTTTAGGGCTTAGTGTTTAGGGTTTAGGGCTGAGGGTTCAGGGTTTATGGCTTAGGGGTTAGGGCAATTCAAGCTTGAAGCCCATGGCAAGCGACCGAGGCCGTGGGAATATTCCCCGTTCGACCCCTATCGACCCTACCCTACCCTGCCCTACCTGCACATGAAATGCTTTGAACTCGAAAACATTGAACGAAGGCATCATGCTCTTTCCATATTTTTCTCTTGTGCGTAGTAGGGCATGAAGGAACGGAAGCCTGTATTAGTACCACATGCTTTGTTCTTACAATCTGCCAAGAAGAACTAGAGTATTTGCCAAGCTGCATCAAAAATTGTCACTAAAGATCCAAGCTGCAACAGGAATCCCAAAGATGCACTCACGCTTACTCTGCAGCCCAAAAGGGTGTGTCCCAAGCTTCCCGTGTCTCTCTCAGTCCGACGACCCCGAAAGCCGGGCAACGAAGCAGGACGAAGGGCGCTTCAGTCTCTAGAGTCAGAGTCTGGTGAGGCTGGAAGGGCTCTCCTCTTGGTGATTCAGCCCCAAACCCCTAAACCCCTAAACCCCAAACCCTAAACAACTAAACCCTAAACCCCTAAACCCTAAGGGATGAAGGCTGTTGAGGAGATTGCCTGAAGAAAGCTCTTCTGAAAGTAGGTTGGCTGAGGCAGTGACCAAAAGCCTGGAGGATCCGGTTCCCAAGACAAGTATGCCTCTACCGTGTGTAGCTCCCACCATTGTGTACCTTACATGAAAGAATATGTATATCTAATGTTATTTTCTAGTATTTTATACTCGAATATACGTATAGTCATATGTACATAGGCATATACATATGTGTTCTGCGTGCACTGCTGGTGCTCCTTAACCTTCCCTCAAAATTCAAAGTGTCTTGAAAGTACACTTACTTACTGTTGTTAGTAGGGAATGAGGGAATATAGTCCCTATAACATCCCTATATAATATACCCCCCTATTCCCTACTGACTGCCAGTAAGCACAAGGAGAAGAAGTTCAGAGGCAAAGCCTGCCCGAAGATGAGCTGAACTCAGGTCTTGAAAGAGGGTCGTAGCTTGTTGTGTCCTGGTTTGGGGGTCCTTAATGGGACATCTTCCATTGTTTGGCGGGCATAAGTAGAAGCGACGGCTTTTTTTTGTATTTATAGCATCAATGATAGTAACCAACAGCAAGACGTTACTAGCAATAATTTATCCAGGAAGAATTTGGCCACCACCATTGTCATGCCAAGATTCTTTTCGCAACGTTTGTCTTGGGGCCAAGGGCGTATACGAATTCATGCGCGATAGTGGGCTCCTGAACAGGGAGGGGAAACATGTTGGCCGCGCACTGAGAACAGCTGGGGTTCAGAAGTCAACAGAGTGCAGTTAGGTTCTGCCGCGCTATTGGCTAAATGGGCAACTCAGACAGGGCTATCCATACCAAAGACCAGATCGTTCCACCATCATTGAGTGGTTCTCGCGCTTGGTAGTTCTCGTTGAATTTTGTGGCAGCTGAGAAAACTCTCCAAGGAGTTTCTGAGTCCCTGCATCAACAAGGATGAGAACAATAACTGGATATTTGCAGGAATTATCCGCCCTTTGTGTAACTCTGTCAGGTAATTATCCAGGATCACAAGTTCAGCCTCTCTTCAACAAAGATGCAGATTTCAAGCAGAGCAAAGTATCAGCTCCACGCTGTGATCGCCATGGTGATACCCTAAACCCTACACCCCAAAGACCTAATTTGCATAGAAGTTGAGAGCCCCTGGGATACTGCTACCACTCACTAACAGCCGGATAATACTCATAGTTTTTAATTCTATACAGCCCTTAATATGACCCTTATCAACGACTGGTAATGGGTGGGGGCAGGACCCAACCCAACACCCAAAACCCAAAACCCTAAACCCTAAACCATAAACCCTAAAGAGCCTAATGTTTTCCTTGCCTTGTGGCCACCTGAGGCTCGTTCGCTCTGCCCTGCGGTGTAGCTGCTGCTTCAGGCCTAGTGGCAACGGCTTCCGGATGAATATTGGGTTTAGCGTTTAGGGTTTAGGGCTTGGGGTTTTAGGGTTTAGGGTTTAGTGTGAAAGTTTCTGGGGGATATTGGAGAGGATTAAGGCTCTAATGCAGAGAGAGTGAAGTTTTTGTTTGATTGTGGTTTGGGGAGTGCAAAGCATGTTCAGCTGTGTTGGGAAAGGTTATGTGATAATCCAAAAATGTCTTTATATATGCTGTTGTACTGTAGTAGTTTCCATTTTCGTTTCCATTGTTTGGTGGCAACGAAGTGATTTCCTGCCTAGCTTTTCAGTATCAATGCTCGATGAGGTCTTGACATGTCGTATCTTGGATGGGTAAAGGCTCTGAAAATCGCAATCTACTTTGTAATAGTCGCACTATCCCGTCAGACTCAGCATTCAGCTGTCATATAACAAGGCCACGGCATTATGCTTCACTTGGATTTGGTCGAACGTGGTTGGAAACGTGCCGAACCACCCAACATATTGCTTCAATTTGACTAAAGGCAACGGTCAAGCTGTCCAGAAAAGCACACGCACGACACTCCATTTATTATACCACGACAATCTGCCAGCAAGAAGCTTGAAAAAAAAACAAATGCAAAAGGCTCCAATCGGAATGCCAAGCTGCTAAGAAAGCAGAGGCCTTGGGAGTGGGAGGCATAGGATGCTGATGTTTTTGGCTCAAAGCCTGAGGTTGGGGTCAGAGTTGCACCTTTGAGGATTGGTGGAGGGTTGGGGGACAAACTACCTTGTATTCAGGTGGGGGCTTAATTTGCTGAATTTATGGGTAGCTCTAGGTCCCACACATTGTTGCCATTCTAGTTCCAAAGAAGCATGCAGAACATGGATGACTGGACTTCGAACCAGTTTCGGGTTTAAGAGTTGAGGCTTCAGGCGGTTGTGTTGCGCCCAGCAGCTTCTAGTCAACAAAGACACATCGTGGATCCCTTTTTCAGCGCGAGATTTTTCAAAGTAGCCCCCATCAGATCCTCACTTGAATAGAACCTCTGCACCCCCACCTGAGCAATCCAAACATGTCGTCGAGTGCCCGGATGATTCTTCAGATGATTGCGGTGCTGTGTCTTGCCAGCAAAGTTCCTGCACCCACATCCAAAGCCACTGAGTTCATAAAATCTGGGTGCCTGATTCCACATCGCCTTTATCTGATGCCTGCCTTACTTACTTGTGCGCCAGGGGGAGGGCAGGCCCTAAACCCTAAACCTCTAACAGGGATAAGCAGAAGCAGCTTGATATCATGCAGTTCCAGTAGAAGCAGGTAGATTGCCATGCTCCCGGGATTGCAAGTCTAAGTCTTGCAGACGCGGACAGGGTTCAAAGAGGAGCGGCTTGGGCTTAGGAAGTTTGGATTCAGAGTTTAGAATTTAGGGTTTTAGGGGTTTCGGGCTTACTGTTTAGGGGCTTAGGGCTGAGCTGAACTGACTGGAAGTTCCACATTGCAGCCAAGAAGTTTGGTGACCAAGCTCACTTCACAATGCTCACCTTGGAGTTGGTGGTTAACTTGAATGAGCTACAACTCTTCTGCGCAGAAGCCTGACTCACTTGATAGATTCTTGTATTTTAAAATGTCGTAGAACCTGTCCCTATACTCTATCTTCCCTATACGAACCGCAAAGCCCAAAAAACATGGACTGTACCTGGCAGGCCAATGGTAGCTCCGGCTGACGCGGCATCATTTTTTCAGGAAAAGAAGCAGATGATGTAACGTTTAGATTTCGGACAGGACGCATTTGTCAGAGGGGTTCCTCAGAACGGGGGGGGTCTTTAGGAGGGAGATATGGGAATCCTTTGGGGATTGTGGGGGTCCCTATTCGCTATAATATTGGGTTCGTTTTGAAAACTCCATGAACCATGAAACTCCCTTGTCCTATGATGTGGGCTTGTCTCGCTCCTGTGACTTTGAAGACTGTTCTTGTCACTTTTCTCTGGGCCGGGATGTAATATCGTGTTGGGGAGCCGGGCTGGTGGTCCGGAATGCTGGAAAGAGTTTACTTGGCAGCATCCTTTTAGCTGTCTTGGTTGGCCAGAGCCCTGCTGACATGAGTTCGAACTCCATCCCTCCGCACTTCTTCAAAATCATGGGGTATGCCTTGAAGCAAGGCCTCAAATATCATGTCGGTAGTGCCCCCATTCTGTAACAAGTACGTATTCATAATAGAGTTATATATAGCCCTTGAGTAGACACCCTAATATCAACTGTCACAGGCTGGGGGCAGTACCCAAAATATGTGGTGTAGATCAGGGACCAAAGCTTCGAAACAGGATTGTTTGGAGAGTGAGATAATAATAGTAATAACAGCAATAATATCGCAATCATAGCAGTTATAGTACTAGTGGTAATAATAGTATAAACAAGATGCAGTACCAAGAATGATCTTTGTTGCTGTCAGGTGAGTTGACAGCGATGCATCTAAGAAGGAGTCAGGGCCTCGTTGCCTATTGTGCCCTAGAGCCCGAGTCCTGAATCCCCAGCATAAAAGTTCAGACCTCAAACACTAAGTTTCAAAGTCTGCACCCCAACCCCCCAAAAAATGTCAAGCTTAGAACCCTCAAGCCTGAACTCCTAACCCTAACTGAAGCTCGCAGGTACAGCAGTGCCGTGCCGAACCGCACCCCTTGGACCCTTACCAGTGTGAGGCCAGAGGGCCCACAATCCTAAAAACTAGGGTAAGGGTTCAGGGTTTAGGGCTGCTGCTAAGGAATTCAAATTAAGTTGCTACAATAAAGAAACCCCACTACCTACTGTATTCCCAAACTATGATAACTTCTGTAAGGCCCTTAACAACAACCCAGTGAAGCCTAAACCCAGGAGTGATCTCTCTCCTAACTTTAGGCGTCCACGCAGAAGGCTATGTTATATGTGTATATATATATATACACATATATCTATAATTGAGTACAGCTTTACATAATCATATAGCTATATATAATATGTTCCTTTCTGGGCGGTAGAGCGCAGATCCAGGGAATCCTTCAGACCCGAAACCTAAAACCCTAAACTCTTTAACCCCAAACCTGACACGCCTATAAACCCCAAACCAGCCTCGTAAGCCCAGTTGGTAGAGCAGGTGCTCCGTAAGTGTGAAGAGACCTTCAACCTTAAACCCTAAACCCTGAGCCCCAATCCCTAAACCCTGAGGTTCAGGATTCTACCCACACGTTCTTGTTTTTCTTATCTAGTTACTGTTTAGTTGGTAGAATGTTGTTCCCTACCCAAACCCCAACAAAGAAAGGTCTTTCAGCAGGGTTCCGGTATCTAGACAGGAGTGTGAGATGGTGTGAGGTTTGTGAGGTCAAGCGTTTTAGATTCCTTGTTCCATAGCTAGAGTAGAGGGCTTGAGGGGTCCAGGCTTGAAAGCGCGGCGTGCATTTGGCAGGTTGTTTGTCGAAGTGCCCTAAAAGCCGCCATGAATGCCCAAGAGCGAGGACGATGGAAACAGTTTCGTTTTGAATGGTCAGTCTTGGAGACAGCAAGCTTAGGATTTTGGGGGATCTTGTGCAAACGATCCCAAACGCAGTGCCATAGCAGTTGCATTATAGCGGGCTGCTGGTAGAGATCCGCCTAGATCATACAATTTAGGCTTCCTGTTCTTCCTCTCGTCATTGTTGCTGGACAATTCTCTATTTATTGCTATTACGCACAGTACTATCAGATTGCTCCTGGTCGAGCTCGTCCACTGTTCCCAGACAGCACCCCAAACCCAAACCGGCGCAGGGCACAGCCTTCATCAGCTTTCGTGACAAGGCTACTGCACTCAAGGTCCGGATCATGGTCATGCGAGCTATAATAGGGGGGGATAGGGGGGATTATATATATGTATATATATATATAGGGATTATATGGGGTTTGGGATCTAGGGATTACGGTTTAGGGTCTAAACTCCTCTAATGGTTTTCTAGCATAGGCGATTATATGGAAATATTATAAGGGTCATTAAAGGAGATGCTAGGAGTTTAGACTGTCGGTCTAAAAAAGCCTATCGATTTCACATCCTAAGGCAGATTCAGCTTAGTATATGAGACCAGGTCGGAGCTACCAGTTGATGTGTGCAGGTTAGCGCAGGGTAATTTTGGAAGCTTTTGTGCGTGAGAATTCAGTTTCAACGTGTTGCAACACTTGGGATTCCAGAAGTGCTGGGGTTCTGCAGGGCAGCTCTACAAACAAGAGTCCCTGTTGGCACCCCAGAAAACGGTGGGATCCTTTTTTAGCAGGGCGCCCCGAACACACGACTTTCAGAACTGCCTGCATGACTTTGTATTGTACGGCTTGGCTTGCATGGTCCTGGATAGCTCCATCCCCAGGAAGAATGGCCACAAAAAGAACCCACGGTGCTGTCAAGCTACAGGATTTGAAAGCCATATAGCAAGAAGTCTTACACGTGTTTTTTCTTCCAGGCTCATTTGAGATGGATGCAGGAGTCAACATTCAACCGCATGCCTTCAATGCTGAAACCTTCCCCTCCCAGACTCAGAGCGACGTCAGATAAGTAAGTCCCTCTTCCTTTTTTACCCATTACGATTCGTGCCTTTAAAGCCCGAACACACCTGCAGCCTGCCCGGTAGTTGGCAGATTTTTAAGGGCAGTAGTCATTCTGAGCAGAAACAAACAGTTGCAAGAGTCATCGTAGCCATACCAGTAGCGTTTGAGCTCGGCTCTGTTGGGAGCTTGTCCCAATACAGAAGGCCAGCAGAATCCAGTAGTAATCCCTGTATATCCCAGGTCCTTTCGCCCAAACCCTAAATCCTAAACCCTAACCCCGAAATTCTAAACCATAAACCCTAACGCCCTAAATCCCTAAAATCCTAATTGTAAACCTCTAAACCCTAAATCCTAAACCCTAAGCCTTTCAAACCTCTAGCATCCCCCCTGGAGGCTTTGCGAGCTCCACTGAAGTTCCCTGCGTCCTTACACGACAAGGCAATTCGAGTTTTGGCATGCGGTTTACGATTTAGGGTTTAGGGTTTAGGATGTAGGGCTTAGGGTTTCAGGGTTTACGGTTGTAGGGTTTACGGTTCAGACTTTTAGGATTTTCCGGTTGTAGGGTTTTGGGTTTACGGTTTAGAGTTTCAGGGGTTTAGGGTTTGCAGGGGTGCGCCTTACCAGTTTGGTGTTTCGAGTGTAGGGCTTGGGGTAACAGACTGGAGGAATCGCTGCAACGCGAATAGCTAGCCAAATCTTCAGGCACATGTGGCATGTCTGGGAGCTTTGGCGCGATCTTGCCCAGTGCCTGGGTGGTGGTGCTGAGGTGCTGTTGTAGCTTTCGTCCTCTGAGGGTGAGCACGTTCCTTTCCATCTCTGCGACAGAGGCTGCATGCACTTTGCTCCTAAGCTTTGCTGAGGCATCACACCACCACAACCACAACAACAACAAC